>JAIUCT010000017.1:376296-390911 GCA_021307375.1 Tetraneura akinire | reverse complement strand
ATAATAATAATAATAATAATAATAATAATAATAATAATAATAATAATAATAACCAGTGTGTTATACGATTATATTACATAACAAAGTAGATTGGAATTATTTTACATACCTACGTATACACTCCTATCATTCGTTACAGAACGATATATTGTGTATTTTTATTATATTATCACGTTTTAACGAGGGTCATTTCGAATTCGATTACTCGTAGCGTTGCTTTTAAAATATTATAATATCGCGAATTTAACGTGCTATCGTATCATATCATGTGTTGTAATACAAACTCCTATATCATTATAATATCCGCGTCTTACCGTTATATTATCTCATACGTTATATATAGTTCATAGAAATCGATGCGGAAACCACCCGACAAAAACAGAATGTCGTAAATAGTTTTAGAATGGCCGTTTTAAATAGAAAACGGTTTTCAACGTTTATCGAGAATTTTCGGAAACGTATGCGAGTGAAAGGACTGATAGAGACTTTATATTTAAACGATCCAAAATGAAGCTGGCTAATAATAATTATAATTATTATATTATTCAATAGAATCGCGTTAATATTATGACCTAGCGAAATCACGCCGGTCGTTTTAATATGCTTTTATACTCTTCGCGTATATGAATAATAATAGAAAATATTATTATGTAATGAATTTATAGTTGAATATTATTATTATTATTATTATTATTATAAACACGTGGTAAAACGTTACATAAGGTACACGATAGAAAATATTATACAAATACTAATTTTACTACGTTGTACGTAACGATGCGATTTACTGAGTTTGAGGTTACTAGCTTTGGAGTTAATCGAAAATTGAGTTGTTCATCGAAAAAGAGTAATACCAATAAAAAGATTCCTCTGCGTTTCACAATGAACCGATTCGTATACAACAAACCGACGACGAAATGACGATCGTCGTACAATAAAATGTACCGTTAAATGGGCGTTCTCCTCTTCTAGGCCGGTATAACGTCATCGTTATATGCCCCGTAACCGCGGTATATTGTTATTATGTTTCTCCGTTATGCCGCGGACCCGTTTTTATCCTCCGAGAGTTGCGGTGGTCAGAAATGGTAAATACGAAGGAGGACAAAAAGAAATCACCGATAGCTAGTTTTCTCTCTCTCTCTCTTTTCGCATGGTACTGTGGTAGTATTACACTCGTGTAAATTATTGTTCCTTCTCTCTTGGCCACATATTATTCGAAACCGCGTACAATGCGTTTTGTACAATTGATCGGCAATTATATTGCGACGTTGTCGTTCGGATGTTAAAAAGAACTCGTTTATCATACAAACGTTCGAGCCTGAGATTATTATTATGTTTATGTTACGAACGAGAAAGAAGATTGGCCAAAGATATTATATAATGTGAATATATTATATGACTACCGCGGTATATAATAGGTTATAGGTGTAACGTATACTATTATTATTTTAATACGCGGACCGTTCGGAATAATATGTTACAATCATTTTATTCTGTTTTCTCACTTACGTGATTTACGCACAGTGGAAATTGAATATAATTATTATTAAGCCGGCGATCGTGTCGTCGTCGACCATCGCGAGAATTTTCGCGTAACTTCTTTCGCGCGTGTTATTATACGTAATATTATTTATATAAAATATTACATTAATATCTCGAGGGGAGCATAAAATATATCGTCATCTCCGCGGACTCCGGAAGTTTAATTCGCATATATTACATAAGTCGTCGTCTCTTCGGAACCGATAGACCCGCGCGCGTCTTTTCCATTTAAAACGACGATAATAATAATAATAATAATGTAGTATTCCACTCGAAATTATGATCTGCAAGAGGACCGCTAGCTCGTTCGTTTGAGAATGAATTTTCACGATTTACTTTTTTAAGTTTAAATACATTCTCTTTGGAACGTGATGTACTCTTGTAGGTACCCTTTAACAAAATACGAACGATAATTAGTCGCGCGCCCTTTCAAAATATTTGCCCGTACACAATTCGTGTACTCGGGAAACGAATGAAGAAATAAAGAATGAAAAAAACCAGACACTATTTATTAAATATATTTTTATATATATAATAATAAAAATAATAATAATAATAATAATAATAATAAAAAAAATAATAATAATAGCTTAAAATTGTTTTTTCCAGTAATTTGCCTCCGTTTATTCCTTCATTCGCGTACTCTTTACCGAGGTAGTGGTGGTGGTTGTGGTACTACCCCTGTCCGTTATTCGCTCCGTTTAGTCTTACAAAAGCTGCACTTGATTTATTTCGACGCGGGCCTAATCTCGAACGATAGACTTTCGTGTTTGCCGTGTCGCGAAACTCGATAAAAACGTTTAATAAAAAAAAGAAAAAGAAAAGAAATAAAATAAAATGTAATCGCATATTTTTATATTTTCACTGTCCAATTACCGCGGTCCAAACCGCACAGCAATAAGCTCCGTGAGCGGTAATCGTGGTATACATGCGTTTTGATACAATAACCGTATAAGTATCTTAATACAAGCAACTTATTTTATCGTGCCCTTGGAATATACACATACAATGAAAAAATTTTAATGGAATTCCTAAACGGTTTTCAGCACATAATTTATATAATATGTACGTAATATATATACGTAAATTTTTACAATGATTTACGTTACAATGTTTAGGTTGTCATAAATTATTATTTTATATTATTATTAATAGTAAATAAGTCATTTTTCGAACTAAATATATTGCACTCGTAGAAGATAATATAATTTATTTTACTTGTATAGTAGTATTGAACAAAAAAAAATACGATTTTTTATAATTAATTGGTCTGTTTATTGTTTAAATTACTGATTTTATTAAAATATTTATAAACATTAATTTTCAATTAAATCACGATATTATATTATGCATTTTTTCGTACACTTTTGATTTTGATATTGATTAAGTTCTAATCTTAGAAAGTTAAATATTTGTGGTTCGCGTTATATTAGAGATATCAGTCTACAGTAAACATCTTTGGTTTTATTCCAATAAATAATTTTTATATTTTAAAATAAGAACATGTTATTATACTTTTTTTAAATATCGTTCATGGATTATAATGTATATAGTGAATTTAAGAATAATAATAATAATAATATACTCGTATTCACACAAAGTTAAATTGTCTAATTAAATATTCAGTTGGTGTTAATATTTAAATTAAAGTGACAAAACCAAACTCAAAAGACAACTTAAACGTTTGGCCATCCACGAAACTACACAAAGAATTTATTTTGTAAAATGTACATGTTTTTATTATTTGAAAATATTGTACAATTTTTATATAAATAATAACACGATGTGATTTAATGATTAATAGAGTATAGAAAATGTCATTGTTCTGCAAATCGAGATCAAACACAAGGCACAACAATGAAGAAAAATATAATATAATATATAATGATAATAACTATTACTTCGCCCAGAATCGAATTTCCATAAATATGACTTATTATTGCTTTTAAATTTCTAATAAAATTTATTATAATAAAATTATAATTTATAAATTTCATAATTATTTTTGTGTAATATGGGAATGTTTATATTTTATGGTTTCAACACACGTACGTAGCTAAATTGTATAACCATAACGCCGTTTTAATAAATATTTTAAATACTTATATTTTCACCAAATTACAATTTATTTTATATTACAAATGAACAGACATACTGTTATTAAATGGTTAATTATTAATTATTATGTTTTAATTATTTAATATTTTCATATTATAACAATTTATAAAATATACCTAAATCATATTCCATTTTTATTATCGAAAAATAATGTGTTAATCGAACGAAATTGATTATAATAATAATATTATATAGAATTTTATTAATTATATTAGAATATTAAAATAAATAATTCTTGTTTTGAAAAAACAATATAAATTTATATCACTGACTTTAAATAATTACATAATATTATAATAATATATCAAATTATACTATTACTAATAACTATTAGAATATTAATTATATTCTTATACTACTAATAAATTATAAATAATGATAAATAATATAAAATTACATATTCATTATTTATCCACGTTGGTTAGAAAAATTTAATTAATTAATTATTAAAAAAAAAAAATTATGTACTCATAAATGGTAAACATTGCAATTTTATAAAAAGGAATATTTTAAAATTGAATAATAAATATGTATATTATAAACATTATATATTTTAAAGTGTTCAGTTGAATTTTAAAATGTACCCAAAATATTTTTAAAATAAGATAACATTACTGAAAACATTTTGTATAATAGCAAGACGTATTAAAATGTATTTTACTAGGTACCAAATATTTAATAATTATCAATATTTTAATACTAATTTTTTTTTTTTACTGTATTATAGATTTAGAAATGTTTTATTATTTATTATTAAAATAAAACATTGTGATTTAATTATGCAAAGAATTAGATTAAATTAAATGAATGAAATCAACTATTTGTTAGAATTATTTTTTATTAGTATTTTATATTTCTATTAAAATTACAACTTAATATTAATTATTCATTTAATCGACCAGCTAATTAATTATCAGAGTAGTAATAATAATAAGTAAACTAACTAAATTGAGTCATTATATTTTTAGTACGCCCGAATACGAAAAAAAAAAAATGTATTTCTTTTAACTTCTCTAACTATTCAAAATATAATATAAATACTTGATGATTATTATTTGTAAAATAAATAATTATTGTTACATAAAAGTGTAACAGATCACTGTTCAATTTAAAAAATAATACAAATTCAATCAGAGTTTTGTACAGGCATCATAAATTACATTATAACGTGAGTGATGATCGCACGTTTCCAACTGCTTAATGTAATAAAATGTTTTTATTAAGTCAGAAATTATTTACATTTAATTAATTAGGCACGATGAACAATAATTAAATTAACATAAAAATTATATTGTCAACGTGAATTATAATATCATTTAAAATATTTTTATTACAAAATTATAAAATCAAGTATGCATTAATAACAGTTTTGCCCCTATTATAGTTGCCTTGATAAAATGAAAAAAAGTAAAGAAGTGTTAAATAAAATAAATTTCAGAATGAAACATTAAAATCGTTTAGATTTCGAATTCAAACTATAATTATTATAATTCATATTGAAATTTGTTTTGAAAAATATATTATAATATTAAAAACGAACATTGTGCTATTTATTATGTTATTTTACCTTATGCCGTTATTATAATTTCTATAATAAGCTTAATATAGAGTAAACTAAATTAATTTAATAATGGTTGTCTGACTGAATTTTAGTATTTATTAGTGATCTATGGATATTAATTTTCCGGGAAAGATTACGAGTGAAACACTATGGCGAGGTTTGCCGGTATCCGGTAATGTCGTCGTGAAAACGACGTTTTTCGTGCTCACTCGTCGATCATATTCCAGCAATATACCGAATATCCGATCGGCAATCGTTGATGTTGTACTGGTCGTTCTTCTGTTTTTCGCCGAATTCTCGTATCGTTGATATTCGAACCGGTTGCATGTAGTTTATTCGTCAATCGTATTTCGATGAAATGGTATTCGATTGGTAGTAGTTGTTCGTTAATGGTTACTGGATTCACTAGTTACACTGGTCAAGTAGGCCGGTAACGGATGTTGCTGTTTTGTCGGTGGACGAAGGATGATGAACCGGTGTATTATAGTATGCTTCGTTACAAATTTCATTAATTTACTAATTAATATAATCATGTTATTATTACGGTTTTAAGGAGGAGAATGCTTCCATTTGGAATAATATTATTATATTTTTGACAATATTGTAACGATTGTTTTTAGCAACATCGTACATTATTTCATAAATAGGGCACGGATAATATGTTGAATGTGCGGAATAACAGTGTACAAAATATAATTGCTAAGTAAGGAAATTCGGCGTGATATATAATAATATTGATAGAAGGCTCGAACGGGGGAGTGAGTGAAGAACTACAGAAGAAGACGAAGTCCAACGTTATCAGATTTTCAAATACAACCACGGGTCGTCTTCTTCTATCATTCCTTGTAATTATCATTTTATGTATACATTATAGATATACAATTAAAACAATTATACCTAATTTAAAAGTGTACTTCTTATAAAATACCTATTGTCCGTAATTATTAAATATCACACGAGACCTCGTTAAAATAAACAGAACTTAGATTGAGAGAGTACAAGATAAGAGGGGACGTTACAATATTATAATAAATTGTTTAATTGAAAGTGTTTTTGTTTTGTTTTTTAAATCGTGATCTTAATGATTTTTTAGATACGTGAAATAAAACGAAATGAATTTTTTTTTTTTTATCCTGAACTTAGGCAGAAACGAAATTAAGTTACGTTTGATATCCTTATCCGTGACTCCAATAAACGGAAAAACAGAAAACGGACGTTTAGAAAAATCTAATTTTAAAAATTAATTATTATTCTATAGTAATCATAGACAAAATAAATAATATTAGGAAAATTTAGTTTCGGCATTTGTGATGAATCGTTGAGGGTGGATTTTCTTCGTATGAAACAATAAAGACAAAAACGTGGGACTTTACCGTGAGCTTATAATACTCCGAGCACGTTATACCGTCTAAACGCAATTACGCAATTTATTTACGAACAGTATAATATAATAATATAATCTATACCTGCTCCACAGGTGGTCATAGATCGACCTGTAAGGTTGGTAAACGATCTGTTGCGAGTCAAGTTAATCCAAGGGTTTTTTCGGTATATTATATTATACACCCAGACAATATATAAGTATATACCTATTTTAAATAGCCTACACATGAATATTAATTGAAATATATTATTATTGATGAAATTGGAATATTTTTCATAGCTAACTCGAATTAGAAAAAAAAAATACAGCTTCGCTCAGAATTTTAAAAAAAAATGTTATAGTCGAAATAACATTCAGTCGGATTAAAATAAATAAAATTCGACCTGACTATAATATTATACTATTAGTTATTTTATTGGATGACGAAAATATTAGTGAACAAATATTATTATTATTATCCAACGACAAACGTTTAAAAACGTTGAAAAAAGTATTTGGAAATAATTTAATAAAAATTTAACAAAATTAACGTTTCGTTCAACGACCATAAAAGTCGTAAAAGTAAAGTGTGACGAATATACACTTAATACTTATAAAAATTCCAGCATATAAAATGTCGGATTTTTATTTTTATTTAGAATAATATCGAGACGTGGTTAACCGTCGGATAATTATTAAATGTGTGTATACTTAAATATAATTTTCCAGTCACATAAATAAATATTGTGTTCTATATTGATCTAATCAATTTTTTTATCAATATAAAATTCAAACAACTGTTCTTCAAATTAATAATAATACGATATACAAACAATATAATATAATAATATTGATTAACGTATTACATAATATATTATTCGCTAATAAATCACACGCCCAATTTCGACTTAATTACGGTCCTTTTAAAGTTTTATAATAATTATTATATTATAATATGCTATGTGCTTTGAAACTCGAAAATTATTTGCACAGTCCTCCGACGTAATATCCGTTAATTTATAACGTTATAGGTATATACGCTTTGTAATAATATTATAAGCGCGCAAGTAGCTTTTATATTTTCTTGAAGCAATAAAATGAAATAATAATAGTGATAATATATTGCTTACGATCTCGGCGACGGGAATCGTGTTGCTTACGACGAAAAATAATACACACGCACAAAAAATACGAATTCGGCAAGGAAAAAGACCGATTGAATAATATTTCTATTGTCGTTATGATGTCAATATATTTCTGCTTTATAGACGTTATAATATCACTATTATTATTATTTTTTTGTAAAACAGATTTTTTTTTTTGGCTTCCACTATGCCCTTTCCTCTCTATCCAATGCTATGATGTCTCCATCCGTGATTCCTAGTAGTATCAGATCTTCTTTGACACCGCTGCCTTGGTTGTCCTATTGGTCTTTTTCGATCTGGCTTCCGCAACAGATACGATACCTAGTAAAATATTTAGTGTTAAAATAATTTCATTTTTTTTTTCAAATCAAAACGTTATGTAGGTACCAACTAAAAAATGTACTAAATTGTGTACAATATAAATAATCCGGAGTTTGGAAAATAATATACTCGATATTTTACGAATAATTGTATTAGTTAAACTTAATCGTTTCGCGCGAGGGCGCGTAGGCGTACAAAATGTATAATACAGCAATATAATAATAATTATTATGTAGCCAATAATAACGATTCGGATGTTGCCTGCGACTAGAATACCGTTTAATTTCGTATAAAAACGGTTTAAAATCTCGCTATAAAACGGGATGCGTTTGGAATTAAATCCGTAGCCAAAAGTGCCCACGCGCGAACAAGAATAATAATAATAATAATAATAATAATAATAATAATAATAATAATAATAATAATAATAATAATAATAATAATAATAATAATAATAATAATAATAATAATATTATTATTATTACTATTATTATCCATAATTTTTGTATTTTTCTGTTTTCAGAGTAATATTTTTTCGGCGAGGAATGGCGATTAAAACGAATAAAATTACGAGGATCGTGAAGCATTGAAGTATACACCGTCGGCGATAGGAAAACGTTCTTCGCGAGAATGGACAACCGAAATTTGATCGTCGTCGCAGTGATTTTATCGTTTGGCTGTCTCCGCGTGAAATGTAAGTAATATAAAACATGTTATTATCGTTATTCAAATCGTGAATTTAATCTGTTGTTGATATCAATCTAAAAACGTTATCACAAAAATATGATCATCGTAAAAATTCACGAGTAACCAAATTATTTCACGCAATGAAACATACTATATATGCGGTGTTTCATATTTATTCACTATAATAATATTATTGTAATATCATCTAAGCGAAAATCTAAAACATAATATATTAATTGTTGAGATAAATGAAAATTTTTTAAAATTCTTTTAAAAAAAAAAAAATAAAATAAAATATTCGAATGCGAAGTTTTTAAAATTATTAATTAGGCTATAGATTAAGATTATATAATATTATCTTTATAGGTTTAAAATGAAGAAAATATTTCGTTTCATAAAAATAGTTTAAAAAAATTATTTTTTTATTTTTCAAGTTATTTCAAATTTGGAAATAGCCAATTTGAAGAGTTAAGACTTTAGATTATATTTTAATGAAAATTTCGATTATTCAACTTCTTAGATTCATCAAGATGACATTTTTTGAAGTTAATTTTCATTTAGTATAAAAATAATATATTCAACGTCATTCATTGTAATTTTTTAAATATTTTATGAAATTCAAAATTAATTAAATTATAATAATGCAATTAATAAATAATTAATCGACCTTTTATTGTGTATGCTTTTTGAAACTATAAAATTATAATATCACACAAGACACAACACTTGTTATTGATAATATGAATTTAACACGATGTGATATTATAATTTTAATACAATCAAATTACGTCGTAGAATATTTCTTTTTTCAATTAAATAAAAAAAATCCATCTTATTGTCATTAAGAAGTTGAATAGAGTATATAAAGTTAAAATGAAATTTCATAAAAATATACTCTATATCAGGGGTCATCAACCTTTTAATGCAGCGAGCCACGTATTATTTTTTTTAAATCTTGCTGGCCGCATTCGTAGTAATTTATACAAAAATTCAGTTATTATTTATTATTGAGTACTCGTGGATAATTTATTTAAATAAAATAAAACCCAAATCCATGAAAAAAATTTAGTTTTAATTTTCAAATACCTACCTATTTCGATAACAATGTTACTTACCACCTTCAGTGCAAAACACAGACTCATTTACCTCTGTGTTTTGCACTGAAGGTGGGGTAACATTGTTATCGAAATAGGTATTTGAAAATTAAAACTAAATTTTTTTGTGGATTTTAGTTTTATTTTATTTTAATAATCCATATCGCCTAACCAATAATTAGAAGAACAAAGGCATTCGAAAATCTTAATTGTTCGTATGCGGATATTGCAATAATTTGGAAATAGGATTAGGACACCCTATACATCTGTTTGATTATTACGAAAACAAAAACAAATATCGTTTTTGATTTGATATTAGAAATTTGAATATACCTAATAATAGATACTAAAATAGTTGAATAATAAACAATTTAACATTATATAGTAAATATTAATTGTTAACTCCGTGACTTGTGGTCGTCAATTAAGGGCCGTTTTAGGATTTAATATATTATTAGGTAGAGGTATATAGATTATAAATAATTATAACAAATCATTTCAACGCGACCAAAGTTCACGGAAAATCGTCACGACGACTACGCGACTATTACGTTTGTAATCAATTAGAACGTCTCGGATAACTTTCTACCAGAAATAAGTTTCGCCGTGCCATTCACTTTTTAAGTGGTCTCATTGACGAAAGTTTCAATTATAAGACTCCATAAAAGTGTATGAAAATAAATATTAAATGGTTCGCTCAGATACGGATGAGTGATTTATCGGTGGTTGATACAGTTTCTTAAAACTTTTATATCCTTTAAACTTCGACAGACGTTTTTCGTCTTTGTTAAAATATATCGCTAGTTCGACGTTTCGTAGACGACAAAGATTTCGATCATGTTCAAACTTTATAATTAGTCAAAAGGTCGTGAAAACCCGTTTATTGTTTCTTCGATTCTTCGTATGTTGTGTATACTTTTACAAATGGTATAACAGAAATCTATAAAAATGTAGAACAATAATACTGCAGAATATAATATAACGCATAATACGATTGTGATTTTCTTTTCTTTTTTTCTTTTTTGTATATATTTAAAATATCAAAAATAGATATAAAATAAATACATTTTAGATTCTGAGCGAAGCGAAGAATGTATTGGTTTTACAATGATGTGTGATTTTTTTTTTTTTTTTTATTCTGTAAACATTTTTACTACCCGAAATAATGCTCCGATTATCACGAATAGGGTATGTTTCCGGTAGCAAAGTGGATCTAGTTGGTACTTTATTTAGGTCATTTTTCGAATTTCTCAAAATTGACCCTAAGCGGTAGAAAAAACTTCAAAAAAATGACGAAAAAACGGCATTTTTCACGAAAAATGAAATTTTGACGAATTCGATTTCTATATTTCTCGATAACTCGGGCAATTTTTAAGATAGAGACTTGAAAATTTTTTTGGGTGTTCACATAGCTACTATATATATGTGGTATAATTTTGGAACCGTTATGTTAATTTTTCTACAAAATATTGGACTTTGAATATTTCGTAAAATTCTCGTTTTTACGTATATAATGTTTGATAAAATTGGCAATTTTGGGTATTTAGGTCTGAAAATTTTACTGAAATATACTTACATATTAGTTAACATCATACTAAAATATTAGAAAAATCCATTGTCAAAATTTTTTTTTATAGCCGTTTTAAGTTGATATTTTTAGTAAAACGAAAATCTTAGAATCCATACGTATAAATAAATATTCTGAAAATACTTTTACTACCCGAAATAATGCTTAGATTTTCACGAATAGCGAGTTTCAGATGTAAAAGTGGATGTAGATGGTACTTTATTTAGGTCATTTTTCGAATTTTTCAAAATTGACTATAAGCGGTAGAAAAAACTTCGAAAAAATGACGAAAAAATGACGAAAAAACGGCATTTTTCACGAAAAATGAAATTTTGACGAATTCAATTTCTATATTTCTCAATAACTCGGGCAATTTTTAAGATAGAGACTTGAAAATTTTTTTGGGTGTTCACATAGCTATTATATATATGTAGTAAAATTTTGGATCCGTTACATTAATTTTTCTACAAAATATTGGACTTTGAATATTTCGTAAAATTCTCGTTTTTACGTATATAATGTTTGATAAAATTGGCAATTTTTGGTATTAGGGTCTGAAAATTTTACTGAAGTATACTTACATATTACATAACATCATACTAAAATATTAGAAAAATCCCTAATCTCAATTTTCTTTTATAGCTGTTTTAAGTTGATATTTTTAGTTCAAACGAAAATTATAATCTGACTGAACTTCGCTCAGAATCGTTTTTACGAATGCAATGGTTTATCATTGCATTCAAATTCGAATTAAAATTAAACGCTATGATTCGCACACCTGTATCCTGTGCGGCAGGAGTATCAGCTCATCTTTTTCTTAATTTCGAATTTCTATAACAGACCTTTTAAATCATTTTTCGAATAATTGTGTTCTTATATTGTATTGATAACGCGATGATATGTCAATTAATTTGCTATAATTTTCAATTTTTATTATTTTATATTTTTGTACTATACTGGCATTATCAAAACTTACAATATTATTAATCAATACGAAAAAATTTAATATAATACAAATTTTTTTTTTATTTTTTTTTTGGGAATTCATAACTTAATTACTTTTATTGGTATAATAAAATATAATCAGAATGTATAGAATAATCACAAATTTTCAGTAAATAATTGTCTTAATATGGTGATTATTTTAAATTAGATTAATTATAAATATAGAATTATTATTATATAATTCAATTTGGTACGTAATATTACGTAATTTTATTAACAATCTATATACAATACATACATTTAAAGTAAAAAATTGAATTTGTTTTAAAATTAAATCATGTTTCATTTTAAATTATAAAATATATTTAAACATATAATGTATAATGCATATTGTATATTATATTATAATTTATTAATTTCGTTAATCAAGTCAAAACGTAACAAAATATTTTATATACAATATACCGAAAGCATAAAAAAGAATTACCACAATCTTGCAATCTTAGATAAAATTATTAAGTTTAATATAAATTTGGTTATAAATGCAGTTTAGTTCCCATTCGCTTTTTTCAAATTTTTTTTTTTTTTTTTTAATATATGTAAATTCTTACGCTAAAAACGATGGTAAAGTCAGATTTTGGGGGGTCGGACTTACTTTTGAAGTTAGAAGCAAAAACTTCATTTACTTCATTTTTTAAAAAATGCAATAACTTTGTGAATTTAAACTTGTAAAACTTGTAATGTATCGTCTCGTTGAAAATGTAACAAATAAATATATTTATCATAATATATTTGTTTGAAATATTCGAACCCTGTACATTCGTAATTCGTTTTCACATTTTCGATTACCTATATTTTTATTTTTATATAATTTAAATGTAATCTAAGTGTTTTCTTATTGATACAAAATATATTAAATTTTCAAATATAATATATTTAATGGATGAAACAACGATTGAACTCAATAATATTACAAAACTTTAGTAGTTATTAATAAATCAGGTGATAAAATATTATTAAAGTACATAAAAATATACTGTGCTCGACTGTATAGCACCTTAATATATTATATAACATCCGTATTTCAGAATAATCAATCAATGTTATGGAAATTATTATAATATTGTCTGTATTCGTAAATAATTTAAAATAGAAGAGATTCGAGATATTTTTCAACCTATATCCATTGTATATTATTATATTGTGAAAACCCCACGAAATCAATTATTACATAATAATTTCGTGAAAACGAAAAGAAGGTTACGCTTAAATTTTTTTATATTATTCAAAAGTCAACGATAAAATAATATGTGAGATGGTGCGGTCGCACTCCCGACAGAAATGAAACCAAGTTATTTTAGAAGTTAAAACCATTATGCGATGAATTCTGTCGCTAAAATCGGGTGGCATCAACGTATTTTATATCAATGTTACCAACATTAATATACAATACGAGTATGTTTAAAGTATAAAAATCAAGGGAAAGGATACAGGTGTGAAGAGAATAGTGTTGAATTTTGATTAACATTTGAATGCAATGATAAATCATTACATTCGAAAAACGATTCTGAGCCAAGTACTGTCAGATTTGGGTATTTAGGTGACTAACTTAGGGGTTTTATGATAAATTATTTATATTGAAGATTGAACATGGAGACTGATAAATGTAAAAATTTTAATCGGTACATATATTATCTAATGAACTTCGCTCAAAATCTTTCTCACGAATGTAATAATGATCATTGCATTCAAATATCAAATGTTAATCAAAATTCAACACTATCCTTTTTACACCTGTATTGTATCCCTTCCACACCAGTTTCCCTTCCATTGATTTTTAATTTCAATTATTTAATATGATATGTAACCAGCGTTATATAACAATATTATTATTTTTTTTTTTTTCGTATTTTAACATACGTATATACACGAGTATTTGTTATGCGTATTTTAACATCGGATTTTATTACCGACATTCCATCACAGCAGTGTGTCGCCGCCGCATTGTAAGCACGGTTAGATTATTATTAAAGTCAAGAGTTTTCGAATATTGCGTCATGTAACTTCTTTTCCAAGTTAATTTCATTTTGAGAATTCGTTCCCGTCTCTCCGCACTGTCCGTGATACGCGCGCATCGCCATTTTCGCGAGCTGGGTATTATATTATTCAAATCCAGTCGCATATATACAGTCTTATTATTATCGTTATTATTATTATTATTATCGTTATTATTATTATTATTATTATTATTATTATTATTATTATTATTATT
>JAIUCT010000017.1:341473-375103 GCA_021307375.1 Tetraneura akinire | reverse complement strand
TTATTATTATTATTATTATTATTATTATTATTATTATTATTATTATTATTTAAATATTATTATTAATGGTATTTTCAATAGTTTGACGTTTATATTTTACATTATTAGTACGTACTAATTTAAAAAATATAATAGCTTAATATCAAATTATATCTTCTTTCAATTTTTTTTTTTAAATTAAATTAAATTAACTTTCAATGAAGACAATTCAGTTAATTAAAAAAATGAAAATATATCCTGACTGTTAACATTAATTTACAATATTATTATTTCGTTTGACTTATAAAATATCAATTTTAGCGACTTGCCATATTATTACTTCTTTAATATCTCAATTTTAATCAATTTATGTTTATTATATCATATTATTATTATTATCATTATTTTTTTTTTTTGTATTTTATTCCTATAAATACCTCGTATAATATTCAATCATTATATTATTTATTAAAATCGTAAGTTTTTTTTTATGTAAAATATTCTTTATAACTTATTTTTCTGTTTGCACTTTAATTATGTCTAAATGTTGTTTTTACGTTACAATTAAAAATTAAATTGAATTAAATCATTTTATTATTATTATTATTTTCATTATTAATTATTTTTCGTTTTGCTCTACACGTTAGGTTACGTTGCCACAAATACATTTCGCTTATATCTGCAGTTATTCCTCCGAAATGATAATAGAAAATATGTCTTATCAATGCAATATTATATTCGTTCGACTAGACTCGCGCTTACTAACCGCTAAGAAACTTGTGGCCTCAGCCAATGTTATTAATGGGATCCAAATTTGTTCAAATGTGCGAACGTTTTATCGACAGCAAGCAGACGAAACGTGCATTGTATCCCGGTTATCAACGACTCAATGTAGCGGAGTGTAATGATTATTTCATTACGACGACACAGAAATGAGCGATGTCTACGTAACATGCGAATTCCAAGTGTGTAATATACTAATAGGATTTAATCGCGGAATAAATGCGTTTTGTATATTTTATTATACGTAACATAATCGTGTTATGACAACATTACGTTATGGCGAGAATAATAAACAACTGTACGGGAAGATAATGAAAATACAATTTTTTTCCTCCCGACAATTTGCAAATATCATAATCGTACGATTATGAAAATAATTATATTTTTAGTAGATATGGCGTATGATTTTTATTATTATTATTATTATTATTATTATTATTATAATTTTGACATTTGAATTATTTATATTGATTTAAAGATATCTTATTCGAAATTTTGCACCTATACCTCTTATAAATATAATAACTAGATGAAAAAAAACATATCAAAGTCTTAATCAAAATCATTATTGTAACAATATTAAGAAATAATAAGAAGAAACTTATAGGAATTGTTTAATTTTTGATTACACTAAAAATACTAACTTTAAATAATTATTAAAAGAAATTGATACTTGAGATTTTTGTAATTTTGTATAATAATTTTTTAATTATCTATATAAAATATTTTAATCATTGTAATATGTGAATATACTTCATTAAAATTTTCTGACCATAAAACCCAAAATTGCCAATTTTATCATACAATAGAGTCTAAAACCGAATTATTTTATATATTTTAATATATAAAAATAATATTTTTATATAATTTATATATGTCAAACCGGTTGAAAATATTATGCGATCGAAAAATAGTAATGTGCGTTTTTAAGAAAAAAATATATTTTTTGTAAACTTTAGATAAATTTAGGAGTGGAATAATCCACTAAACCCTGAAACTATATATTTAATTATTTGGAGTTAAAACGCTTTTCTCAAATATACCGTATCCATTTTTATTTTAGATTTTAAGTGAAACGAAAAATGTATTAGTTTTACAATAATGTGTCCCTTTTTTATGTTTGTATATACTTTTTCTACCCAAAATAATACTCCAATTTTCACGAATAGGATTTGAAACATTTCAAAAAGATTTTGAAAAATCTCAAAATTGACCCTATGCGATAGGAAAAACGACCAAAAAATAATGACTAAAATACGATATTCTTCACGAAAACTGAAATTTCGATTAAATAAATTTCAATATTTTACAATAACTCAAGCAATTTCGAATTTAGAAACTGGAACATGTTAATGGATGTTTAAATAGGTAATATATATATATATATATATATATATATGTCAGAATGTGTGATACAATTTTGGAACAGTTATTTTTATTATTTGAGAAAATATAACACTTTGAATATTTCCTTTAATGTGATTTTAACGTCTGAAAACTTTACTGAACTAAACTCGCATATTAATATATTATTACTGAACATGTTATTAAAATATTAGAAAAATCCCAAGTCTAAAATTTTATTATAGCAGTTTAAAGTTGATATATTTAGTATAATTGCAAATCTAAGAATCCATATAAATATTCTTATAATTTTTCAATTTTTTTAAAGTAATAAATGATTAATGAAAAAAACAAAACTTTTTTAAAAAATTGACCATTTTATTTAGCATACTGACATTTCACATATGGTTTAAATAGTTCCAAAATATTAGAAAAATTTTAAGTCTCATTTTTAATAGATGTTTAAAGTAGAAATTTTAATCGATATTTCAAATATTTATATGATTTCTTCTTATTATATTTCAATATCTTACAATAATGTTAAACAAAGTTGAAAGAAGATTAAGAAAATTTTATTGAAGGCCAATTAATACATAATACATATTATTTAACTCAGTTACAAATAATTGTGAATGTTATATTTACGATTCATTTTTTTTTTTTTTTTTTTTTTTAGTTGTTTTTAATGGTTAAAAGTAGAACTGATAGTGGAAGGGATAGACACAAGTCTAAAGATGATAGTGTTAAATTTTGATTAAAATGTGTGTATTTAGGGGTTTTATGGGCATTTATTGCCATAAATATGTCCCGTTTTATGAGCATATTGAACATAGAGACTGTATGAATCTAAAATTTTAATCAATATATGAACTTCACTCAAATTCGTTTACTAAAATGTAATGATTTATCATTACATTCAAATTTTAATCAAAATTCAACACTATCTTCTTTAGACCTGTTCTCTTCTACAGCAATATCTGTACTTCTTTTGTTTTTTTTTAATAAATAACAAATTCATATTATTATAATTGTATCGTTTAACGAATTAAAAATAAATAAATAAAAAGTAATATTAATAAAATGTATTCATAACGTACGTTAGATGAGTTCATAAATTTAATTATAATCAATATAGTTATACTTATAGTTATAATATTATTATTTAGTTGCTAAGAATAAATAATATGCACTTAAATCGCATGATAATTATTACGTGAATAATGCTGCATTGGAATCTTTTTTTCTTTCTTTCTTTTTTAATTATATCAATAATTTCATATAATTAATATTATTATCCTAATTAAAACGTCTACGGAATCTGTTAAGACGTTTTTAATCAAATCAAAAAGCATCTCTCGAGAATAACGGTTAAAATATTTAAAGCCGATCGAGACAATGATTATTCATATTATTACTTTATCCTACTTTATAATTTCGTCGTGTATTCTTCTCTCCGTTCTTTTCGGTCGTGTCCTCGTCGTTAAACACTAATAATAATAATAATTATAAGAAGCGAAAGACAAAATAAAAAAAAAAAAAAAAACACGTAGAACTTCGAGTTAAACACTGCGTCTACGACAAAAAATCTATTGTAAAGCGATTTACATAATCCGTGCGATAAGTATAATCATTCATTAGCTATTCTCGCATTATTGTATAATATTATGTAGTTACTCGAGGGAATAAATGTTTTATAGTATGTTATTTTTTCGAGTGGATGGTTAAAAGTGCCGCACTTTTTCAAACGGTCTTGTAAGGGATTTATTTTTTATCATCTTTTGTTTAAGTCCTCGACAGTAAAATTGAAGTATCCGCTCAATAATTCGGTTTTAAGTTTTAATGTAATTCAAATCAAATTTCTTCGCCGACAATATTATGTATAGGTAATTTGTATACCTACAATGGTATTTATAATTCAATACGGGAATAAACGAATTGGATTTTTTCCGTAAAATCAACGGAACAAAATATTATTGGCTAAAAATAGTTATTTCATTATTATAAATAATAATACTATATACCATAAAACTTATTGTCTTTGATGATGATGATAATAATAATAATAATGATAATATAATGGCGAAGTCGGTTTAACAGTTTTTGTGTCTTGTATAAACGGGAACGAATTCGCTCGCGATAAAGATGAGCGAATATTATAATTTATTATAATAAATATAACAACATTCAGTCATTGTATTTTAATTAAATTTATTATTCCGTTTCTTTTGTTGTCAATTCGTATAAATTTTAACGTTTATACACCGCAATGAAATATTCACCTTTTCGACATAATTTCGTTCGTATATATTATTTTATATTCGTAATTATTATCTTCTTATGCAAAAAAGAGACAGACGTGGCGACTTTTAGAATACGCAATCAGAGTTTATAGTAGTTATTATATTATATTATATTATTAAGATGGAGACGTAACAATGTGCATAATGTACCACGTATACACTGTATATAGTGGGGTAGGCTTAACATGCGTAAATCGACTTCATCAAAAGTTTTTAATAGTCCCAATTAGAGTTTAATTGACTCGTTTTAATTTAATTAAATCATGGCACTATTATATATTATACCTATTATTTATATTGGTACTAACTCAAAATAATATTATATCGTCGAAACTATTCATTTATTTTATTATTACTATTATTTGTTCATTTTATTTTTTTTAAACGATATAATGTTTATTTTTTTATTATCACTCCAAATTGCAACACTGCAGTCAGCAGTTTAATAAATATACGTGTATGGTTTGGCGAATCGTTGTTTTTTTTTTAAAAATCATCAACACGACACTGTTTAAAATTTAAATTAAATCGTTGTATGGTCGATCCGGTTTCGGAAATTTTTAACTTTACACGCCCAGTACTTATACGCGACGTATAAAATATGTAAATATATTTTTCCGACGAAAAATTTTGAGTATTATATACGAAATATATCATCGGACAGACAATAGCAGAAATAAAAATCACGGCAATACACTACCTACAATACATCTATTATATAATAATAATCGTTCTTATCTGTGAGGTGACCAGTGTTGTAAAATAATAATATAGTCTTTCGAAGTACGAGAAAATAATTGAAATAATCGTTTATAAATATTTACGAGAACGATTCGACCGAACTGTAATCGGATTAAACGTCGAGTGCTTCGGGATTATAATAGTTTGGACGAACGTGCCGACATATTATACGTACATTGTTGTGCCGGAGAGTTTAATTAACAAAAACGAATTTAACGAATATATAATATATGACGAGAACAGAGACGCATAAGACCGGAGGGGGATAGCAGTTTCCTGAAACTGACCCATTTTGAATGCGAATGAAGCAATCGAAATAATCGGCCAGACACTTAGGTTGGGATTTAAATGCACCGGACCTGCGTAAATAAATGCATCGCGATGATAACGACCTTGTGCTGCAGTCGTGAGTATTATATTGTATTGTATATGGTACAAATATTAGAATAATATTCAATCCGGAAACGTAGAACAGAATTTTATCCCCGCAAATAACGTGTGTATTGTATGCAATGTTTAATCGAACGACAATGCGTGTTTTGTCCACGAATATATCACCCGCTCGAGTCATGAAAATATAATATAACGTATATTATTTGTTATTCTCTATTACACGATGTTATAAAATTATAAATTTCCCCGTGTTTGCGGACAATATCCACGTCGATATACACTTTTTTTTTTATCTGTTATAGTATTTTTCCGTTCTTTCAAATTTCTTTTTCTTCTTGTCGTCGTTTTTCGCCGCGCGTATTATTCCGATATCGTCTCCCGAGTTTCGATTCCCTCTCATAACCAGCCGCTATATATATACGAGTATATATAATAATTATACCACGGTACATTAACCGTAAAAGCTAAAACATATATATCCGGTAACGGCGTCGGAGGCGGGTAATTGCTTTGTTGGTTATATTTAGCTTTTTACATCGGTGTTGCGGCGCGGCGCGGCGAGGTCGGTTACGGGGAAGAGCGGTTTGGATATCGCCTTTGTCGGGAAGGTCCGTTTCGTATATAAAACAGGATAAAAGTCTTTGCCGAAGGTTATCCGGAATAGCAAGAATGGATATATGGTATATATAAATACGAGCCGCCGTGGAAGTGCGATTGGTGCGGTGAAGAGGGGAATGATCGGGGGAGCGTGTGTAGAGAAAGCCGGTCGGCGCTATTGCTTTTTAATCCATCGAGTAAATTGAACGGCGGGGCCCGGTCGACAATATAACGAGTCCGCGACTTACATCGCCATTCAATTATATTTATTATGTATACCGCACGAACGAGATTGTACGCGAACGTGTCGTGGTAGAACTGCAGACTTATAATAATAACAATAATAATAATAATAATAATAATAACAATAATAATAATAATAATAATAATAATAATAATAATAATAATAATAATAACCTATTTATGAGTTGGTCAAAAAGAACAGATATAAAGTCTCTCTAAGATTATATCAACAAATAATTTGACCGTTGTATTGGAAATACGCTGCGTTAAAGCAGTGACTCGACTTTGAAAGTTTTTGTCTAAAACATATATATAAAATGTTAAATAATATTATTTTTTAATCTCAAAAAATTTGAAACTAGAGGTATTTCTTTTTGATTTTTACACCACGTCGTTCGATTTTTATAGATTATAATACTTTATATTATTATTATATAATACGAGTATTATCACGTGTTTTGAAAATTCGATTTTCTGTGAACAGTAAATTCTTTTTTTTTTACATTGTAAAAAAATAATTTCTACAATCAATATCCATGTCTACGGCATATTCCGCAACAGGTTGGATGGAATTTTATTATAAACTTACGCTAGAATTCTAGAGTCGTTGCAGTAAATGTAATTATATAGTCAAATGCAATAATAGTGCGAATCACCCACATTTTATAAACTTAAAAATGTATTTCGATTGATACGATATTATTATTAATTAAAATAAAATATCACAATACATTATATTATGTTTACGCCATAGGGTTTTGTCAGATTTTTGATCATCTATTTAAAACCATGACCACAGTATAGGAATATAATTTCTTCCGAATATCAAAATCAATACAAAATGTACATTTAGCCAATCATTTTCAATCCAGAACAAAATTATCGCGACTCGAAATTTTTTATTTCGAGATAAATAGATTTTACCTTGAAACATCAATAATTTAAAGAGTTTTAAGATTAGGCGTACACCCTAAAACATTCTATATTTAAGAATTTATATTAATGACAAGAATACCGCCTCAGCGTAAAATATGGTTATGTTGAATTATTAATAAATTTTAATTGGTGGTAAATTAAAAATGTAAAACCGTTAAAAAATATGATATGGCAGTCGTTATTGATACTGGCTCGAATAAAAAAAATCTCTAAATTTTATTACTTAGTTTTCAAGACGTGTAAAGTGAAATAGTTTATCCGATAATGAATTTAAACTAAAACAACGGCATTATTTGTTCTGTAGCGCGTTACGAAAATCGAATTATATTAAAATAATACGGCGATGTAAATATATTTTCGACTTTATCAAATACGACCGACCCCGTACAATAGCATACGATATTGGCAAGTATTATCATATAATATACATTCGTACATAATATTATATATTCGAATATTATATTATTGTGTTTTTTTTTTTTTCGAAACGAATTCCGAAGAACAACTCTTCGATTTGATTTTGTTCGTAATAACGTCTTATACGTTTCTCACGTGCACGCTACATGATTCGATAAAGCTTTACGGACCGTTGTAGTCCATTTGACCAAAATCTGATTTTTTTTCTTCTCTCTCTCACACATACACACACTCTCTTTTTCTTATACTCGTCAACTTCGAGAAATGTAGAATTCGCTATCGTTCGGTTACTATTCATTTTGCATTATGTATACACACTCGGTATATACGTAATATATATACCTGTGCAGTATACGAGTATATAATTCACATTTGTATTTTTTTTCTCCAAAATGTATGTAAAAATATCGATCGACGTGTGTTATATTTAAATCCGGAAATATATATATAAAAAAAAAAAAAAAAAAAAAAACGACATACGGTAGTCGTTATGTAGTCGTATTGTTAGGGCGAAGACGCGCGAGAGAATAAAATTTTCGTATATATTATGTACGATAATACGCATATTGTGCATTTGATTAGAATATTACTATTCGAGAAAGAAACTTACGAAGTTTTATTGTTCGTGTATATATAATTTTGTGAATTGTTGTGTTTTTTCGTCACCCTGTATGCACTCGTGAAACTTTATGCGGTTCGCAATAAATATAGACAACAACTGTAGTACGCGTTTGCGCTGTGTAATGGATCCATCGACGATTCGAGGACAGCTACAAAGGAAACCATTAACTTGATTCGATTTTGTCAATTTATATAAAATAGTGTACTGTATACTCGTGTAGAACGTAAATTGTAAAAAAGTAGAAAAATGAAAAACAGCATATACCTACGTAAATACTTAAGATATTGGTCAAATAATTACCGCAACAACTACATGTCGCCACTCCGTGTCGATATAGCAAAATAAAATTGAACACAATATCATAATAATTCCCACTAGAAGAAAAAAAATACAAAAGATGAAAAGTCGGATATTTTATTATATTTTGATTTATAAATATTATCGCCTATATTATATAAATATATAGATAAAACATATTATCATGAATAATAAAAATAAAATTATTAATATGTTCCTATTGTACATTTCGATTTATCGTTCAATCGAAATGTTTCAAAAACACTTAAAAACAATAAAACATACGTATCATTAGTTAAGGTTAGGTTAAAGCAATGGGAAACGAGTTCTCTTCTGACTGTCGATTCAAACATGGAAACAAATATTAAATTTTGGAGCTGTGAGTCCAGGTATAAACATGTTTACGTACACAATGACTATAACTGACTTGGTTATGGTAGATTAAAATCCATACTAACCTAAATAGGCTATCTAATATAGGCCTTTAATTATAATGAAACTTATTTATTATAATTTGTAAATTGTATAAAATTGAATTTTTATATATATGTATATAAGTCTCTAAGTTCAAAATTCTTCATCAAAATTTCAGTTTTCATGAAAAAAGCCGTATTTTCATCATTTTTTGATAGTTTCTAACAATTTTGAGAAATTTGAAAAATAACCTAAATAAAGTAGCAATATATAACGTACTTTCCTATTGGAAACATAATATGTAATTCGTGAAGATTGAAGCATTATTTCAGGTAGAAAAAGTGTAAAATTTAAAAATGAACAAACGTATTATACCTATACGTGAACAATTTAAAATAAAAATATTTTACTTCACAACTGTTTAGGTGGTTATTCTAACAACATAAAATAAAATATTTATAATAGAGGATAGGGTGTAACACATTCATACCGTTTTTCATATAGGTACAGTTTATATTATATTACAATAATTATATTATGGTTGAAATAATGTAGCTGCAAATATGTTTAAAAAATCTCCAAAAGTATGCGAAAACTAATATTATTTTACACTTAAAGAATGCAAAAAAAATATATATATATAATATATCCAAATATTATAACATGTGATATTTTTTTTCAAATTATAATATTATTTACGTAAAATATTATTTTAGATTTTTAGTAACATACGACTTTATGTATTATTTTGAATAAAAGTAAAATAACGTTACGTAAATTAGGTATATGTATATGTTACATCTTACATAATTATGTATTTTATATAGTAAATAATATTAATCTGTCAAATTCACTCCTATTCATTATTTTAGTTAAAATTCACGTTTCGAGAACGATCAAGTTTTAGTTAAAGTAAATCGATTTTTAATTAAATTTTCTTAAAATTATTGTTTTATTATAATATTTTTTTGCAAAATCGGTAAAACTTGACTTTATGCAATAAAAATAACACATTTAAAATTCAAATTAAAACGATTATGGTTCATCACTATAACCGCGTTATATTCATTTAAAATCGAATAATTTTTTCCTCATTTCGAACATTCCGACAAAGCGACATCAAATATTGCGATTTCTCGCGAAGTCAGATATATGATTTGATCTGGATGTGTCAAATGCACACACAATCCACGGGTACCGACGACGGTGTGTTGACGGAAAAATATGATAATGACACTATAAGTCGCATATTAAAATGAAATCGGACGGCGATTCCTCGGTAATAATAATAATATATACTGACCGACCGATTGACATATATTATAATATGGTTCGTTTTTCCCGGGTAAATGCGATAAAATCATTTCATTTCCAATTTATCTAATGATTGAAATACTGCAATATGAAATAAAATCGTTAATTGTCGATCGTTTTGTTTTAAGATCGGATAAGTTCATAAAATATCGTACCCATAAAAAATCGGAAATTTGTGTACTTAGATGCATAATAATTAATAATATTTTCCCCTCATTTTCTCACACTGCATAGCTAGGCCGTGTCCTCTTTCTTTCTCGTCTTTTCTTCGTTTCATCGCGGTATGGCCGTCGGGTCGGAGGCGGAAAATGATTGATGCTTTTAAACGCTCATGGATGTTCCGACGAGATAAGGCACCGCGCGGTCTGGTACACGACGAGTGGGCCTAACCCGTGCACGCTATACATTCTGTCGGGGAACTCGTCGTTTCTCCTCATCGAATCGACGGATGAAAGATTTTCTCGGCCTAAAACCAATCGGTGGAAAACGCCTCCAAGAAGTATAATCTTTTACGATAATAATAATATAGTATATAATACACATTAAAATATAAATATAATAACCGTATGACGTCTATAACGTACAACAATACAACGCGTTTTGTCGGTTTACCCTTTTATCGTTTTCTCTTATTTTATTTTTTTTCTAAAATAATAACATAACTCCTCACTTATAAAAATATATTCCAACAACGAGCGATTATTATATTTTTACGATGCAAGTACATATATTTTACGTATTATACACATATTTTTCCGTTAAAAACCGTTCCGATAAACCGTTAAGTTCAACAACAGGCGTTCGTCAAACGATCCGTTTTTTATCGGTTTTACTAAGTCTTTAAAACTATATATTGTGATTATTGTTTCAGGAAAACGATAGATCCGAAAAAAGATTTACGAAAAGAGATCCGTAAGTTTATATAGGCAATATATTAGACAGAAACCGGTTAGAATAGGTTAGGTTAGGTTAGGTATGATTATAATTTCCAAATCGTCCGGTCAGCGAATAATGTATATTGTGAGTTTAATAAAAACGCACATTTTTTAGACGCGTTTTTGAAAACACAATCGAAAAAAAGTACACCCAGTATACAAACATCGTGTGCGCACAATCATTGAATATTTTGTTTTCTTATATATTATAATGGAACAAAAAAATAAAATAAAAATAAAAGACGATATATAATATTATATTGTTATAACAAACGCGTTCTCTTCGTCGCGAGCCGTACAAACTGAACTTATAATAATTTTATAGAATTCGAGACAAAGTTTTGTGTACTTAAAGGCAGAAAAAAAATGTGAAAGACGTTCCTACTGCGTTTACCTACTGTATTATATTATAATTTTATATATTTATTTCCCCGTTCGTTCTTCGAGGCCCAACAGACGCGATCGCTCTCGCTAATAATACGAGTTTTTCTTTAATAGCCCCCGAAATAACTATAACGATAAAACATTGTAAAATTTGGTATATTTATTTCGGTTTTTGTATTTATTTATTTATTTTTTTTTATTTTCGTCTCTAAAATGCCAGGAGGAGGCCTTCCCATGTGCGTATACGACAAGTTGCAAAGTTATTCCGACCGGATTAAGGCTCGACCGAATTTACGTACGCGCGCCTATGCAATAATTAGCGACGGAATGTTATTATCGCGCATAAAATAAAGCGCGCGACAGACGCGGTTTCCAACGAATATTATTCGCGGTATTACCACCCGTCGTGCTTTTATGCGGTCAAAGCCATCCGGGGCAAAACTTGCAGTCGCGTTTCAAACACGCGTCAAGTAAATCGTTTTACAACCGTCATTATATTACATTATGCGAGTACGACGAAAATCAAATATGTACGAGTACAAGGATGTAGGGGATGCTAAACATAATAATAATAATATTTTTGTTGCGCGGATATTATCGAGATCTAAGGTTGCGAAATCGTATGAATCGTATCGATATTTTAAATTATGTATATTAATCAATGACTCAGAGTTACCACGGTTCAAAACAAAGTTTAAAATAAATGGAATATTTCACTTCGAAAAAAATAAAGTTTCACCTATAAACGATTAGGAAAAAGCGTGTACCAGAGAAAATAGAAATAATACCGTGATATATTATAATTTATAAGTATATCCGTTTTGAGTAATTGTAACGGTTGAAATTTACGTAAACAGTTTTCAGAATTCCGCTAACTCAAAAATATTGAAATTTTTATAAAATATTATGAGCGAATAATTTATAAAATTGATAACGTTTTATATTTTATCTGAAAATATTTCCAATCACAGTTTTAAAATTTTATCAGATATATAAGTAGATATATATATTATATATATATATCCATGTGAAAAATCAACTAAAGTTTCAAGTCTCAGATTTATCTATTTATCTTAAAATAATTAAAATTAATATTTTCAAAAAACATATAGGTAGTTATATAACCACTTTTTAATCATTTTTAGTAGCTTTTTTTCGCGGAACCAACAAACTTTTGAAAATGCGTACGCGATTTCTGGTAATGGGACCCCACTTTTACTATGCAAAAAAGTTTTTTTAATGGACATATCAAATACCGCAGAATTTGAATACGTAATTGTTAAACAAAACACTCTCGTTGTCCACTTTTCTGGAAATCGAAAATCGAACAAGAATATAATATTTTAAGTAATATCGGTATTACTATACATTATAATATTTCAATATTAAAACCGTCTAGAATAAGGGATTTTAATGAGTAGTTAATTTAAATGCTGTATGATTTTGGAGAAAGGAAAAATGGAAATTGAACGTTATGCGAGTACTTAACAATATTATGTAAGTAGTATACGTTTGGGAATAAAATAATGGACAATCGTTAAAAAAAAAAAAAAAAAAAATGGGAACACACAGACATGTCCGAAACTCGAGCATCTCCGAAGTATTACGTAATAAATCAATCCGTAAAACCGATATTGAATACCTACATACAATAACATAATATGTTATTATGTAAAAATAATGATTATTTTAAAATAAAAATATTAACATGAATATGAATAATATTTAAATAATTAATATTAATAATAATATAAATATTTAAACACGTTTAAATTGAATTAATAGTATCTACGAAAATGAAAATCGATATCATTCCATACGCCTTTTACGTGAATTTTCAACTATATATCATTTTTTTTTTCGATTAAATTTATTCGAAATAAGCAATTCAAAAAAAAAAAAATAAAAAAAAAATTTAAAAAAAATGATATATTATTTTCCTTACCTCATAATATATATTTTGGTATTATACTATATATTATTATTATGCAGTGTAAACTACAGGTTTAATTAATTCCGTGTTTTTAATTTGTTATACTTTGTTTTAATTTATTCCGTGGATGATTTTTTTCCCCGCTTTTATTACATATATTTCATCATACTATTATATATTATGATTAATTACTCGTTATCAAATCGCAAAACAAATTCATTAAATAGGACGATGGTCGTTATCTTTTTTTTTTCCGTTCACACGCGCGACGAAACTATATTAAACGTATATACGTTATATAGGTAGCTAAACACAGGAATTTTTTTTTAACTATATACGTTCACGTACATTAAAGGTCATTGAAAATGGTATTTAAATAATATTAAAATAAAATTTTACATCGGATTTCGAATGTGTATTCCATCGAAATTTTCTACTTCTTACGTTTAACAGGGATTTGCGTAACTATATAGACCTATTTCTATACAAATAATACTTTCTGATTAAATATTATTTATATAATATAAATTTAATTTTAAATTCTTTATTTATATTGTAATAAATTCGAACATTTAACTTATCAATAATAAATTTAGACTTTATATACCTAGTTTTACTATTTTAACCTAACAGATTTTATAAAATTGATTAGATAATAATATTTACGTTTGAAATACATTCATAAATTTTAGTATCATAATTTTCAAATGTGCTCAGATTTTTTAATACTGATAGCATATCCGCATTCCAAATGAATAGCAATTAAATTTTAATTATTAATTGTTCATATTAAATGTTTCCATCACATATTATTACACACGTATTTATATAATTTTATGTGTACTATTAATCTGTTTGTTTCTTAATAATAAATATTATTCTAAAGAATGTTTTCCTCTATAAGAATATAATATACCAGTTATAGAAAAAAATTATTATTTTTAAAATCGATTATAATATATGTATCGTTGACCAAACTAAGTATTTTAAGTACAAACTCAAAATTTTCCAAAATTCATAAAAACATTTTTTATAAACAAATTTATACCAGAAAACACTAATTTAAATACTTTAAATAAATTCGTTGAATCCCAGGTGAAACCATAAGTTCCAGTACCTATAGTAGGTACACTAAAACACTAAATGGTTAAAATCTTCACTCGTAATTCCAATACTTTTTTAAAACTCAAAAAATATTATGCTATATTATAACCTGATAATAAATCTAACTATCTAGAATTCTAGATATTCAATTTTACATTTTTTTTTTTTTTTTTTTTATATATCCCCTGAATTTTAATTTGTAAAAATTTTACTACAATTTTATTATGAATTTGAATTATGAAATATTTATTAATACTTAAAATGCGTGTATTATAATTTTTCCATATATGATGAATTCGCGTCAAATAACACTTGTTCTCAGAGAAAAATCGATTCGAAGTTATATGTAATATTTAAAAATAATAATATTTTATATACAATAAAATATAACACAATGCACTCTTTTAACACTTGTTTGGTTTCTCATGCATTAAGTATACAACGAAAAAGCATGGATATAATATGTTTTTGTTTTTCATAAAGTATAATATATATTTAATGTATAAACCAAAACCAAAGTCTGAAAGATCCAAAAAGAAACTTTCCTACTATGTTTTGGTTTAATTTATCGGAAGAGTTTTTTTCTCTCTTTTTCGTTCGCTCATCCGGTGCCCTTTTACCCTTTCGTTAACATTTCTCGTTTTCGGCTGTTGGAAAATTCATGATTATCAATTAAAATCACAATAAAATAAATATTATATATACGTTTAAAAAATAAAAAATAAAAATCGACATTTTTTTCGTTTTTCATTGAGTTTGCTTACTTTATGAACACGATTTCCTATATACGAGTATACCGCGGTCGTAGTATTCTGTCGGTTCTGGTTTAAAACAAATTTCCATAAAATATAGTTTATTACAAAAGGCGCGGCTGTTCATCCGTAATTAAGGACCGTTACTTAATAACACCAGAATATGCGTATACGCATTATAATAATATATTAGGTATAATAAGAGTATTATTTTATTATTATAGTGCCGCGAAGAATCGTGGAAAAATCTCCGATGTTTCGGATTTATAGATGACGCTTTTCGATGCGATTTCGAATCGTTTGCAATAGTTTCAAACTCACTATCAGTGTTATATAAAGATAAATATGAATTTATCTAGATAAAGTTAATAGATATAAGGCAATAAAATTATCTAGATTAAGATAAAAGATAAATAAAAATGTAATTATCTAGATAAAGATAAATAATAAATTAAAATTTATCTAGATAAAAAAATAGATAAATTTTTATACTACTATAAAATGTCATAAAATTACTAATGTATCAGTAATGATAATCATCATTAGGATTAAAAAAAATACTTTGAAATTTATGATGAAACCTTTACACCTTTACATGGAACTAATTGAATTTAATTGAAATAAAAAATTTAACTGAGTAACTTGAATTTTTGTAGGTATTTATATTTAATTTATTTTATCTAGATGACTTACATATTTATCTAAGATAATGACTCAGATAAGTCATTTTGAATTCATCTGTATAAGATAAAAGATAAAAAAAAAATTTTCTAGATAATTTATCTAGATAAATCTATCTAGACACTATACAACACTGCTCACTATTTTTTTACTATATTAATCTCGCGTATATAGATAATAAAAAAAAACTATAACGGATAAGACGCGGGTATAAGAATGTAGTTTTTTTTAGGTTACCCGTAAAAATTATTTGCGATAAAACGCGTTTACGGATAGAGTTATATATTACACTAAATATAATTATTAATAATATAAACATATTATATGAAACGTTTTTATGTTTTTTGTATTTTAAACGGTTATAAAAATTCTGCCGTCACTCCCACGCAGATACATTCCCCTTGTGTTTGAATTCTAAATTTAAGTATTCAAACTTACAAGTTCGACCAATAAACACTGCGATTTAACTTTACCTCGGGTACTATGGCATTTTTCTTCGCGCTTTCGTTTTTGCATCGTACTGTATATTATTATAAAAATACCCTACGTGTATAATTCAAAAAATACCTTATTTAAGGGATTTTTTTTTTTTTGTTTTTACTACCCTAGACCGACCAACGTCGACAGGCCGCCAACACGACGACAAGAAGAATTTCGAAATTAGCAAATAATACGGTAGATGTTAAATATATATATATGAAAATAATAAATAAAAAGCAATTTAACCGTGGTATGTACCCATCGCAAGTAAAAAAATGCGTTACATTTTTTTTCTACTTTTATATACACTTTTTTAAATTAAATCTCACGCGCGCGTACACAAGAAAAATACTTTATTATAATATTATTTCTATTATAACGCAATTAAAATAAATGTGTATATAAAGACGCGATAATTTTTCTACGTGAAATGGTCCTCCGAGTTCGTTCTTTATTTGTATACTCTACACACATATAAATTTATTCATAATTTATGTAAACTTTTAACAAGAATACCTGCAAACAAACGGATATACGTACAGAATTTTTCTCTAATTCAATCGAGTAATATTAACAATAATAATGATAATAATTAGTAATGCATCTTATTCGCATGTAATAATATACGTATCATATCATACGTTCCTTTTCGCTTTATAAAATCAGTTTCATTGTTCCAAAATTCATTTTCATAATTTTAATAGATTTTAAGAAATCACTCTTTATCGCATAAAATCGTGTTTTTTCAACACGTGTGGCATATCCACAGGGTGGTTTTGAGGATAAAAACGTTTTTTCTGACACTCGCTTGTTATTTTATGATGAATAAAAAACGTATTTATAAAGACTAAAGAAATAAGTAAAACGAGAGCCGACACCTGATTGATCAAATTTGCACAGTTGAGCAATTTCATTTGTCGTCCTAAAATTCCAAATGTTAACAAATAAAACAATAATAATAATATTATATAATCATAAGGATTCTATAAAAATAACATTTCAAATTGTAAGTTGGGTGAACACGATATGAGCGCTCACAAGTAGAGAAATTCAGTATTCGGGGAACGAGATAATTTAATACTTATATTTTACAAAAGCTTATGGTACACGTAGCGAACCCTGGTATATAATAATATGATATATATCATACTATATGAAATAAAAAAAAAAAAAAGAAGAAATTAAAATTATACATCACATATTATTTGTCTAAAAGCAATACGATAAACAATTATTGTTCTTTTAATATTATAATTATTCATATAATATAATAACGCATTAAAATTAAAATAAATAAAAAATAATTCGAATGACGAGAAAATGAGAAACAAACAATACGACCGAAACCGTATATTATATTATTCATTATTATTTTAATACTACATAATATAAATAATATAATATACGGTTGCTAACTGGAGTTTGTCCTCGACTAACGATGATAACAATATAATAATAATAATTAACAATATTAATTATAAATATGTGCGCTTTGCAGGGCTCGTTTCTGCGATGCAATAATTTATTATAATAATGATAATAATAACAATAATAATAATAATAATAATATAATAAGCGTAATGTACGAATGAACCGAAATGTATAATATTATACATTAGGACAATTAATATAGTCGATGGTAAAATTCCTAGAGTCCGCCTACGAACTACCCTCTTACACCTATTTATATTCATTTAGTGAGTTATTCTAACCCCACCCCCGCGTACAGAGTGTTCGTAATAATATATAATATAGTGTTCAGCGTTACGAAAATTTCACGATGAAGTCACCGTAATTATCCAATTTTTTTAATGCGACACCCTCGTCATCCTGTATATACCTCACCGCGTTCATTCATCAACAATGTAAACATCGTCTGTCGTCCAGGAAACGTATGTACACATACACGTATTTTATTTTACGGCGTATTATTCATTCTCGTTACCCTCACGAACCATCCCCTAAAACTATAGTCTATGATAATTGTTACTTTTGTCGACAACGCGTAATATTATTTTTGTTTCCAATTTTATTTTCATTAGAAAGATGACCGAATTATGCGCAATTGTCGTGTATGATTAATTATTTTATTTCAATTTATACAGAAAATTTAAAATAATTACGAAATTTTGCGACATATACAGAGTGTCCCAGATCTATTTACTGATTAAAATATTTCCGCGAGAAATTTTGCATTCAAAAATCTTAATTTTTCTCGTAGATATTTCAAAGAGTAAATAGATCTGGGACACCCTGTATATTCGAATCAATTAGATTATCCTCCATGAATGTAGATCGTTTGACTCGTGAATTGCGTAAATTGTGTAACTTATGTGAATCATTACAGCAAAATATGATTGCTAAATTAAGGCGTTTAAAAAATCGAATGCGCCACGTCGTGACGTCTACTTGTTTTTAATATAGCAATAATTAAATTCGAATTAGTGTTTCGTAGCAATATTTTATGTAATTAAAAGGGTGAATTTTGTTTTATGTTTATTTCTGTAATTGAATTTTATCGAGATCAGTGAACTTTATATTCGTGGCAATAATAATGTACGAAATACAAACTTAAGTCCATCATGATAATAATAATATGCAATTCGGACGTTTAAAGCGATTATTATTAATTCAAGTAAAGGCAGCTCGACTTAATTATTACTGGCACAATTTATTACAATTACGTTTGTACAACAAATAATAATTATTATTACAACGTATATATCATATAGTATAATCGTATTGAAATGTATCGACGTGAAATTTAAAATAAGTTTTTTTTTTCATTAAAACTAAATGTGTTCTTTCATTGATATACATTGATTAGGTATTAATGAAATATAAAAATAGCAACCAAAAGAATAGTTATCAATTTTTTTTTCCACAAATATTTTTGATCAATGTAGAATATATTGTAAATATAATAATTATAATTACATAATAATAATACTTTGTGAATTCTGATTGTGAAGATAAGTTTATAGTAATAAACATAGTATGGTGGATGTTACATAATCTAAATTATTAAAATAAAAATATAATACAAGGTACGAGTTATATATTATGTCATAATAATTAGAAGTAAGAAAATAACTTTTTTATGAAGTTTATTACAAAACATTTTCTTTTACATAGAAGAAATGATATTTATTTTTTATTGTGAACATTTTTTTTCCTTTCATCTCTATAATAATATGTATTATGCAATTTTATATTAGAAGTTTTTTTTTTCAATTAAATTTGAATTTATTACCAATTGATGGTAATAGATTTTCCTTCGTCCCTTTAGTTCAGGGAAAATAGTTGGAACGGAATGGTTATATACGTGTTTAATATTACCTATATTATGTGCTTTATAGTACCTAGGTATAATAAATACGGTTAGATATCATAATAAATACGGTAATTACGGTTAGAAATCATTGCACCCCAAGAAATGATTCCGAGAAGAATTTAAAATAATAATATACATTTAATTTTAATTTTATGTGTTTAATTAGAATGTCACACGTTCGAGTTAGTGTTTAATTCGTTAAAAAAAAAAAAAAAATTAACTTAACTAATTATTTATATAATGTCTATAAATAAGAATTTATTTCGACGGTAGTCTTTGTAATCGTCCGAGAAAGATTTTATTTCAAACTTATCGCATTGCACGTGTGTTTTCCCGTCTTTTGGTCTTGGGGATTCGTTCTAAGATAGTCGGAACGGGATCGAAGGCACATAAGTGGATATCGTAAGGCTAATCGGCGCACTCCACTATGGCATATTTTATATATATATACGTGCGCACAAAACGACATATAAACCCGTGCCCGATTTACGACTTTTAATTATATAATAGCCGACGCCATAACTCAGGCCGCGGGTCCAAACCGGAGGAAGTTCATTATTATAGACGCGCCCGAAGGTCCGGGAGGCGGCGTGGACGAAAGCCGATTGGCGTATATGCGTGTGCGTGCAATATAATAATATAGTCTGGGGCCAAGTTTGCAGTGAACTTCTGGTGGATATTGCGGACCATGGGGGGGTTGGAAGGGAGTGAAGAGCCGGCACGGCGGAGGAAACGTACACGCGGATACGGGACGATGGAGAGAGAGAGGAGGTCGTTTTGAACAGAGCTCTGTATTATAGTAGATTCCAATTGTTTGCAGTGTTCGCGTGTGTGTCAAAGTTAAACACCGGGTGTTGCACGATAAACCGTTTTTATGATATCGCACGTTTTCCCCGGAGCGAGCTCGTATTATTATTATTATTATTATTATTTCTCCCGCAATAATACGAGTATAACGTACGGCCGCCTTCGTTAAACGATTGTTAACTTATTCCAAACAATAATACATCCACCGAGTGGTGGTATATCGTCGTAACGCGACCCTCAAGGTCCTGCGTGACCCGCTGTTACCCCGGAAATCCTTAGTGCCGCGAAAGGCGAATAAGGACTATTTACCCGTCGGTTAGGTTAGGTTAGGTTATGATCCACCTGTCACTCTGCCGGCCACAGACCGGTAGACGGTTCTTGCCGCAAAACTCCCATTCGTTTGTTTGTCCGAAAAAATTATATATATGGATTATTATATTACATACTTACCATAAGTGTTATAATTTTATTCATTACATAGTCTCTCTTTCTCTCTGTCTTCATTTGTATCTAGTAAAATCTATATAAAATTGTTCCTGGAGATATTCCTGGCCATAAGAATCTCGGTTTCTTTTCCGAATCGAGTAAAATTAATTATTATTAAAATAATTATTATTAAACCACGATGTTTCTCTGAGCATATATATCGTATAGAAATATAGCGAATTCGCCTAGAACCCATAGAAAATAAATTCCAACATGCGAACGGTAGGTATTGAATAAACATATTATTTTATTGCATTTATCCTGATAACTTTTACATTTTTCACAAAATTCGGGAGATCCATATTATCTGTATCCATTGAAGGATAGGACAATGTTATAAGAGCCGACGAAATTTCACCCTTCTCGAATACGAAATCGGATGTGCATAAATTAGACCGTTCGCGAGCTCACGTCAATCTAATCGGAAAGGATTCGTTTTTTTCCTTTTCCGGAGGACCCGAATTCTCACTCATTTTCCAAAATTCTTTACTAACAAAATGTTTATAGCACATCAACTATCCGGATGTCCATCTGCATATTTTGAAATTTCAGTACAATGTCAAGTATTTCGACAAAAATTTTCTACAAGTAAACGAGAGAACAAAGCAAACATTTGAAATTTTTTCATTTGGTCGGCGCGAAATTTTTGCAAATCCATATTTTTTTTACTTTTCAAAATATATTATTAATATATTGGTCACGCACAAAGCGAAAGAAATAAGTAACTATAAAACGGTGTTCTTATATACGTAATATTATATTACTTGTTATTCTGTAAAAATATACAAGATAAATAATTAATAACGAAATTATTTATGTATTCAGTTGATATGTGTATACAGGTATACGTTTGAACTTGAGCCGCTAAAGTGACGATGACGAGTAAAAGATAAAATAAAGTTTTAGGTTGTGATCCACGCGTCTTGTCTTGTCCAGTTTTGACATTTTAAAAAGTTTTTAATCTTCCTCGAGAGGTCATGTATAGTGTACGCGTAGATTTAACCCGCTGATAAATTACATTTTCCGTTCTATTTTTATTTGCCAACACCGGACAATTAGTTTTACAGCAGTAGCCCAATGATTAAATTTTCGCGAGAGTTCACGCGTTTCGAATATTAATCGTCCGCCACGCACGGTGAATCCGATATCCGAGATTTCCAGATTTAAATTTCGTATTCTGGAAATATTTTTCACTGGGAACGTCGTGGATTCGGATTTTATGATATAAGAAAAAAAGTGAATATCAAAGAAATAATAAATTATTATGTAAAAAATTTCTTATTGGAACCCTACGGAGCATAATAATAATAATATATTAAAATATTATTCTATTCATCCGTTATAATAATTTGCGATTTTAATTTACATATTAAAAACCTGTGGTTTATCATAGTTTAACCACAGCTTAATAACCACGTTATATTCACATGAAAATATGACACATTATAATATTTTCTCTATTGTGTTTATTCGGGAACGGCCAGTGAAAATTATTTCAACGCAAAAATGATTCCCTCTTTTTTTAAAAAAATAAATAAATAAATAGTCGCAAGTTTGTTTATTATAAACACTTGTGATATAGCGTCTAAAATTTTATAAAAAGTTATAATATAAGCAATTCATTATTAATAATTTCTGATTTTATAATTAAAAATAATAATTATATTAAAATATTATGTATAATATATACGTGTGTGTGTGTTTTTTTTAAATATTAACGTTTTTAATATTAATTTAAGTGATTCATATACCTACCCAAATTCGTTCAAATCATCAAAAATTAAATACATTTTATAAAACGAAATTTAGGTAAATATTATTTTTTTTTAAAAAATTGAAAGTGACCGATGAAATGAAAATTCAACAGGATCATCGTTTAGGTCGTTTTGTTTACCGCTATAGTGTCGCCGTAATAGATTTCGTTATAATAATCGTCGATCGCGATTAGACGTCAAATAACGAGACTGAAAACAAATAAAAACGAGAAGTTTGCAAAAACAACTATGATTATGGTTTTTTCACCGTTTCGACAAGTAAGTCGTCATATTTGTGTTCTCTTTCGGTAAAACCTCCAGGGATTTCGAAATTGTGACCGGGGGATTTCGCCGACGGAGTACTCAGCAGCTGAGTAGTCGATGAATATTTTACATCTTACTTCACTACTTCCTACTTATATCCCGTCGCAATAAACAATACTACGTGCGATTAGATTATCGTTTTGTTCCGGTACATTCGGGCGTTACGCAAAATACAATACTGGTGAGACTTAAATGTAGCAATATGGTTTTGCGTATACAGTGATGCTGATAAGTTTCGTTGTAAATCCGATCCGACAAATCCGTTTGTCTGAGCTCAATGGAACACGAATAATATCACTGTGTGATTATTGATATTTTATTAAAAATATACACACGTAAAATATTATCAATAATTATTAGACATAAATTAATTACCTATTGTAATAATTGTATGATGAATAATAGATGAGAGGCCCTATTTATCGTCCAGAGTCTATAGGTAAAATAATAAAATTGACCTATAATAATATTATTTAATTCTATTGCGTATCGTTGAAATATCATTTCAAGTGAAATACGGAAATAACGAGACAAAATAATAATATATACCAAATCGCATATACTAAATAATACATGAAAATAAAGAAAAAATTAGAATTTTAGTACTCTTATGATTTAATAGCCATCAATATATTTTTTTTTTTATTGTTCATATTATCTACAGCGAAATGTGAGACGTGAGAGTTATTTGTAAATGAAAGAAATCAAATTTTCGCGTGACAAAAAAAAAAAAATTAATCTAGTGACAATAAAAGTATAATATAATACGTTATACGCATTATATTATATTTCTATGGAAAAAATAAAATATTCCCCGTCTTCGGATTTGACGGCGATACAGAAAATTCGCAGATTAAAACATTAAATCCGGTCGCTTTATATAGTATCATATTATACGTGTTTTATTGATTATACACGATATGTTTGCTGAGAATTATCAAGTACCACGTGGATTTCCGGCTCGGGACAAAAAAAAAAAAAACTATATAATAAAACACATCGGTCCATTGTCGGAGCTTGTTTTTTTCCTTCGGCGTCCTCCTCTGTTACGAGTATATTATATTATATATAGTTATATAACACCAACCGTTGGAATTTATAATTTCTACGGATTTTTTTTTTCTTTTTTTGTTATTGCGATTTTTATCGATTTCGTCTGACGACAAAAGGTATCCAGTCGTACTACTCTAGTCCTGCCGCCGAGTGTTTCTTTTATAGTACGTCTATCTCGGAACGTTAAAGAGAAAAATATACCTAATACCACGTGTCCATAATTCTATAGCATAATATATAAGTTGGGCTGTGTTCTTTATTTTTATTATTATTTTTTTTTCACTTTAAACTTTAACGCTGTAACTATAAATTGTTAAAGCCTGAATAAAACGTTTAATGATATTGAATTTAGATTTCGAAAAATACCTTCGGTTAATTTAATATCTGTGGCTTAGTGGCTAGTGCGAGAAGACCCAACATGAAAATAAAACAATTTGGGAAAAATAAAAAATAAAATTATTTTATAAAATGTCTGAATTTTTTATTAGAGTTCTTAATAAGCTCGTCTCACTTAATTTGTGATGAATGCGCCATTTTAATACAAAACATATATACATATAATATTAACATAATAAAATGATAATGGTCAAACAAGTTCAATCCGCATTAGCCACACATTTCTGCACCAGGTCACAGAAATCAGAATTTTCATGAAATTTATCGGAACGCTTGATTTATTTCTTAAGTCACAAAATATTTAGGACCCATACGTTTATATCGTCGTGGTTTAAATTCTATATTTTAAGGTTAAATTTAACATGTTCTTTTTAAATTTATTTTTAGTATGACTTTATCAACGTAATAAAATTACTTGATTGTTATATCTCGATGTTTTTCGCACGATAGACCTATTTTTAAAGGTTTAAATAGATAATTGTATAGTATCACTCCAGTCACTTGACTTATATCGTAATCGAGTACAAGACTTATACGCTGAGTACTGGGTATATATTATACACTTCTCGAAATGTCGTTTCACGTTCTGAACAAATTATGTATACTCATAATCCATTACTTCGGATCGTGAAATTTTACGCTCGAATAAATTCAGAAATATTTTTGCGTTCTGTGATTAAATAACACAAGAGCATTATATTTTATTGTATACTGGAATAATGCATGCAGCATAACTCGTCGAAATAAAACTGAAACATTATTTTAAACAATATCTAATATAAAATATGTTTTTGTGTTTAACTGTTACTGTTTTGTATTTAATTTAACATACCTAATAAATTATTATAGTTCTGCTGTGTCAAACTTTTTCTTCTACTAATCAGAGCGTATTTTTTCGATGTGAAACGAATAAAAATAAAATATCAAATAATTATCCATTCAATCAATTTAAATAAATATACTACCATGGTCTACGAATCAATATTAATGTTCTTTGCTCTTTGTTATCGCGTGAAATAACGAAATGCCAATGAATATTAAATAATCGTTAATTAATATAAAATTATTCGTACTGGAAATCACCGTTTAAAACATTAATGTAAATAATAATATTACCTATAAGACTATACTTACTAACGATTATATCAAAAATTAGAATTTTAATTTAAAAAAAAAAAATAAAATTATATTTTTATTACCATTATAATTTATTTATTTATTTATTTATTTATTTATTAGGTATAAACGCCCAGATGGGCGTATAATAATATAATAATTATAAAATTATAATAGGTACATTATTATATGTTATTTTATGAGTAGGAGGTATAAACCATAAACGAAAATATTTTTTTTTAAAAAAAATACACACTTTAGCAAAGTTTTAAAACAAAATAACATAACAACATGAGCCGAAATTAATTAAACGTCTTAAAATAATAATTATTGTGGTTATAATTTAAAGTTAATTTTAAATTAATATTATTATTATTATTTTTACTTGTCAATATAATGTAATTATTTTGAGACATTAGAACTCCATATTACAATATTGTGACACGTTAATTATTATGTACTTAACAATTTCTGTGTTGTTTAAATAAGCTAATATTTTCCAGTACAATAAACTTTCTTATTTTATTACGAGAAAAATATTAATTATCCAAGTATAATATTTTTCGGTGTGACACACGCTAAAAATATATCTATTTACATTTTATTATATATAAGGTCGTCGAACGCCATAAGGTCGATCATTATATTTGCTTAACGCATAATATTTGTTTAAAGTTTTATATTAAATATGAAAGTTTATATATTTTGTAAACGTATTATTTTTATTTTTTCATCTGGTTATACCGAAAAGTTTGCACTAAAAAAATCCGTTGTAAATATTGACTTTTATTTTAAAACGGCGAGTGTCGTTCAATTGAATATTTTTTTTTTTTTTAATTGCTTTGTTTGAACGAAGATAAAATTCAAACTAAACTTACGATCATAGATCAAAAGATAGAATAATTCAATATATTATATAAGTACTATATTATATTAAAATAACTTATCGAAGTCATTTGACGTTTAAACGGTCTCTGATTTCCGTGACTACTTGAGGTCAAAAATTAAGTAAATATTATTTACGTATAAACAAATATTTTGAATAATCGCATACACTTGTAGTTAATTTTATTCTTTAATTTTAATTGATAACAAGTTTCGATTCGCGACAGAAATACGCGTAGATCACTCTCTCGGCAGCTCGAAAAGCAGTAATTTTTTTTCTCTATACATTTATTCATTAATAATAATTTAATTGCATAAATACCTACACCATTTTTATTCTCGGCAAATCAAAGATGAACGTTATTTAGCAATATTTTAAATTCAATTATCAATTTTATCGAACAACGTTCGTATTATTATGCTTTATTTTATTCGTTGAAGAGCATATTATAACATTATTAAATAATAATACTATTACAGGACACGAATTTCAACTTTTCGCAATCAAAATTATTACTAGTCGTTTCGTTATAATAAATTAAATCGTCGTAATTACTTGAAAAGTTAAAAAAAAAAAAAAAATTAAATTACTACTCCGAAAATATTGGCCGTCGAAGGAGAAAAATAAATTTACATATTAAAAATAAAATAATTTAATTATTATATTATGTTATTATCGTTCAGGCGTAATAAATACTTTTCGTACAAGTCAAACTTTATTCTGAGCGAATTATTATTATTATTTTTATTTTTTTGCCATTCCTACGTTTAATAATATTTATTTTTATTTAATATTGTTTCCGAACTCAATTGAATATAAATATAATATATATATAGTATAAAACTACTGGAAATTATTTTTCAACACGGGATAAACGAAATATTTTTAGAAATTTTTAACCGTTCTGTCGTGTATTTATTTAAAATGGTCGAATTACATAGCGACGACAAGTTCGAATGACATTTTTTATTCTCCATCGCATATGTGAACTCGTGCCCGATTCGAAACCGTTGAAAACACATTTCATCCCCGACCGCGGAGGTTGGCGAAAACAGAAAACCGTTTTACCCGACCTCGTACCATGTACTCAACAATATATTGTATGTCATTTCACGCTCATACGGTTTTCAATCGACGACGTTGGCACAGAAATAAAATTATAGGATTATCATATAATAATAATATATTACTTGAACGAGAAAAATCTACCCGACGGACCAAATTGTTTTTAGGGGTGAAAGATGAACGCGAGTGCATGCCGTCACGTATTAAATTCGATTTCGTCCGTCGGGCAGCTGTCGGTCAACGATTTCCACTATTTCGCGATTATCTGTACGAAAATAGATTTGTTGTCGGTCGTCGTCATCACATCGTATCGAAACAATCGATAATGACTGATGTCTCGTGTATTTATTATAGAATTTTGTGTTATTTTTTCGCCAAATTCTGCAGATTCTGCAGATATTTCAAAGTTCAGACATAGCGTAGCGGCAAGAGTTGGAAAATATATAATTTTAAGATACTCTTATACGACTTTATAATTTTATTTTATCGCTACTTAACGCCCAAAATATGGATTTCGAATATCAATTGTCTATTAAAAATATTCAAAGTATTTTTATATAATATTAATCTTCTTTTTCTTTAGCTTAACGGTCTTGATATTAATTACTAATATATTATTTTAATGTTAATTTTCTAGTTTTAAAAATTATCGTCTTTCGCGTATTTAAAAAAAAAAAAATGTTAACTTTTATTCGAGTGGCTTTTCATTTTAGATTCTTCGAAATTTGCGATAGCTACCGTAAAAAAACCGTAATTCTCATTTTATTTCAATTAAATATATTTTGCGAATCGAAAATACGTATTGTTACCCACATGTATACAATTTTCATATCTGACTGATAATTTCATGTTCGCGAAAACCAAATAAGAATAATGAATTATAAGTATATACTTATACTAGAATTTAAATATTTACAGAAAAAAATAAAATCTTCATCGCGGAGAGACACGCCAGTCACACACGACTGGAAGCAATATCATTGTCATATTTTTATTGTAAAAATCATGTCGACCGTCGTCGTGAAATGTGAAATTTCTTCGTTGACGGTACTTTTTAAATTCTTATCCCGTTACTACTCCTTGGCGATGACACTCAATACGATGCGGAGAGGACAAACCGCAAACGTTTCGTGTCTGCATTTTATTTATAATGCATTTTGTCAATAACACGAATTTCACGTCATACGTATAACGATGTGTACACTGTAAAGTCGTCATAAACGTTCTATATATGGAATTATTATAAAAATAAACGCGCAGGACGTCGAATAATAATTGACGATTTTTCAAATTTTAACAGAGAAAAATCGCGAATAACAATTAGGTATAAAACAATCATAATAAAATATTTAATGTTTACGTTATTATATTATTTATTACCAACTCTTGCGGAAACGTGGTTAAAAAATAAATAAATAAAAGAAACTTTCATTTGTTTGCTATTGAGACGTTGAATGGTACAAATTTGAACATCGTGTCGAAAAGTCGAATTGCGTCTCATATCTATTTTATCGCTGCGAAATTGAATCTTACGATATTATGTTATATTATATTATATTATTGAATTATTGTTCCCGCGCGAAATTATTACGATCGCCCTGTATACGTAATATATTTATTTATTTTTTCCACCGTAATATTATTATATATTTTATTTTCACCGACGACGACGAGAGTGTAATATACGAACGCGCTCGCACAATGGAAACACACGACCTATTGAGATAAGTCTGTTATACGGGGAAAAAAGAAAACGCCCCGACACGACTGTCACGTACACATCTGGACTCAGTGTAAACATCGCGTTGTCGCGTCGAACTACGACGGCATTATGTATTCGAAAAAATATTATCATAATGTGCGCGTTTCCATCGGATTCCGATAATATAATCAAATATGTATAACGATATGTTTATATTATTATGTATTGTATATACGTATATAGGTACGTGTAACGCGCGCCCGTTCTTATATTATTATATTATCGTAGAGTAGATTTGAAAAACCCATCGAAAAATTGACTGGCGGAAAATCAAAATTTCCATCGACCGACATTCTCCTTGGCCTTAGCGTTTTGAACAAGACAAGCTACAACGACGACAAAGAATAACACAAGCCGAAAGAAAGAAAAAGGATTTAAATTTAAAAATATTCGATTATATCGTCTACCATATTATATTATTATTCGCTTTAATATATTATGATAAATTGGTAAACGATGTATAGATATTATGCACATTATATCATTTCGATACGTTATTTTATAGAATTTCAAACTTTTCATTTGTTACATTCGATTTGTTTATAATTCGCAATACATATCGCTCAATATTTCTGGGTATTTTTCTTTATAATATATATATAAATAATAGACGTATTTATGATATTTGGAAAATTTCAAAAAAAAAAATATCTGAGTAATATTTTTATTATTATTATTTAAATTTTTATAAAATTTCTTTAAAGAAAAAAAATTACTTAATATTTTACGAAGAATCCGCAAAATATATAATATTATGCTAAAAAATATAAATAAATTAATGATAAAAGTGAAAAAATTACCTTGTGATAAAAAACAGGAAACGGGGCGTGTAATCAAAAATTAAATTAAAAATTTTATCAAAGATCTATACGATTTAGGACACACCATTTATTTAATAGATTATATTATATTTTACTTTATATTTTTACTATATTATTACTTTGTATTTTTTTTTTTTTTTTTTTTTTTTTATCTCATCTTTACGATTTCACCGTTTTTTGATTGGACTATAATAATATACAGAATTGCACAACAATGTCGATAACATCGAAGTCGAGGGTGTGGGAAAAAGAAAATGTGAAAATGTTTCCAAAAATAAAACTATATTTAAGTAAAAATAAAATTAACAATAATAAAATTTATACCGTAGTAAACGCTTTTTTCCTGCGGCTAAATAATATTTTAACCATTTTGATCAGCGCACTAACATTTTCTTCTCCTCTTTTTTTCTTCGCTGTTACAGTGAAAATATAATTCACTACCACAGTCGTCATTTTAAAAACGTACTTTGACTGTTCGATTATTGTGTCCACATTTTGAAATGTCACTCGCAGAATTCTCTAAATTGTTACGAAATCAACACAGATAACTTGAAAAATATTTAACGAATTCACGACGTACGCGTTTGATACATTATTTTTTATACGCGTCTGTTATATCATTACAATTTTATGGTAACACGCACGTTCGTTACAAAGTAATTGTATAAAGTTAGAGAAAAAAAAATCGTCTTCTAAGTTCTAACAATATTTTGACGAGGACGAGGACTCTCTTTATATACGAGTATATGGAATTTCGTTCTCGTTTAAAACACTTTAGATACTATTAGTACTTATAAGTAACCGATAGCCGCTACTATCAAAATCGTTACGGGTACTTAGCGTTTATTATAATGTTTTTGTTGTTTAATAAAATATACTCGTCTACGAGATAACAAAAATTTCCAATGTTTATATATTATAATGTGTTGCAGGTCAAATTCACGAGCCAGACGAAGTATTACCTGTTTTTTACGCACCGCTTGAAAATTGGACGGTCACTCAAGGCCGGGACATATACTTTACGTGCACGGTGAACAATTTGGGAAACTACAAGGTAACCGTCGTAGATCATTATTATAAAAATAATCGATACGAAAAAATTTTTTATACAATTTAATACCATAACGGGTATAATCACTTTTTCTGCTCGAATAATATATTTATATATTTTTATAATTATTATTATGTGGGTACAACTAAAAACATGAATATTATCTTTTATTGCCAAATGAAAAACAAAATAATTGAAATTAATTAATTATCATTTTATGTCGATAATTATAATATTTCTGACTGAAAGTTTTTCAAAGTCTTATATACAATAATAATAACTTTATTGGTATTTTTTTATTCTTCGATGGCAATGAGACTCGTTGGCGTGTTATAACGTTGTGAATTTACCATTTTCACAACCAACGATTCTGCAGCAGTTCGAATTTTTCCTCCAATTTTCCGTCTCATTTCCCGTAAAACGAGAGAAATACCACGCTTGTACAACCGATATTTTAATTGACAGGCAAAAATAACTTTTGATATTGACTAATGATACAAAACGCGAAGAAATATTGTAGAAACAAGTGCCAAAAACGGGCCAATATTGAGCGTTAAGATTAATTGAGGGGAAAATGATTTCTAAGTGTTATTAAAAAATAATAAAAGAAAATAATAATAATCTTTTACTACATTATATTAGAACCTATCTAAATGCTACAAGACTCTTTTTATAAGTAATTTCAAATTTGTGAGTGTGTGTTATCTCGTAGACTCTGCAAGATATATATTAAAACGATAAAAAAATAGCGCCAATTTTATATTTTTATAATTTGGAAAAATAATAGTAACTATACGTTTATGTCCGATTTTCTCGATTAGTGCGCGTTTAAAAACTACTGGCAACTTATATATATATTTACTCGTATATATTTTATAGGTACGCGTATTTATTAAAAGAAAAAACGATAAAATCCATTTATCCGGTCAGTTGATAATAGCTTCTTTACTCGGGATTTTCAGTCTATATGTTCCAACGCGTTGTAAAATAATAATATTAAAAATCATTGATCGGAAGGAATAAGAGATAAAATCAAATAAATTAGTTAAAAAACTATAATGAGAATAATTATTTAAATATTATTGGAGATTCATTAATTTTGACGTATGGCATTTATTGACTTTTCGTAATACACGATCGATCTCTTCGTTCAATTCGGTTTTATTCTTGTATTCCGTACCCATATATCCAGTCATTAAATTTTCTCTGGAAAGGGTCACGTATTTCCTGGCGTTCAACAATAACGGCGATTCTACCGTATTATTATTTTACTACGTTACGATGCGATATTTTTCTAGACTACGCGATATGTATCGGATTCGGACGTCGTCGGTTTGCGAATTCCACGGTCCGCCATCGATATTCTGCTATAATAAACTACACGTGGGGTGAAAAACACGCACGAACCGTACGACAATAATAACATAATAACAATAATAATATAATTTATACAATATCGTTTTGGCCGGCGAGATGCGAATGTATATAATAATGATATTTCGGTCGGATTGTGTCAACTCGGCGCTCCGAACTCGCGGTCGACCGTCCACCGAAGACGAGACGAATGACACCCTCTCGATGCGATCCATCCCCAATGGTAATAAATATAATATAAAAACTCTAACGAGGTGCGAAGGCGACTTGATTGAGTTCTTTGTCCGATCGCGTATCGCATCGGATATATATTATATAATGTTATTATCGTTATTTATTATTCTTTATACTACATATACAAGTTCGAATACCGACTGTGGTAACCTAACTTAACCGCTATGATTCTCTGCCGATGTAATATAATAATAATAATAATATAGAATCGAATAAGAATATACAATATAAATAATAATAATAATAATATACTCACACAGAATTTTTCCACGCGGTCGCGTACCGTTTGCGAATTTAATAAGTAACAGAAGCGACACTATACGTCAATATATTATTATTATTGTTATCCGGTCATCTTCGCTGTATCCAGTTACCTGCAATAACCACTCCGCGTGGTATTTTCCGGACGTGTAACCCCATTATACCATAAATTGTAATAATATAATAATTACATTCCGCGATGTTATCATTATAATAATAATAATAATAATAATAATAATAATAATAATAATAATAAT
>JAIUCT010000017.1:330868-341463 GCA_021307375.1 Tetraneura akinire | reverse complement strand
TAATAATAATAATAATAATAATAATAATAATAATAATAATAATAATATCGTTCGGATAACATTTTACTTTGACGATGACGTGCGCACATAATTTATTATTACGATTATTCGAGATATAAAAAAAAATTAATTAAAATTATTTCGTCAAACTTAAATAAGAGCGAACTTAAAATAATTTTTGTTGTATAATACATATGGGTTCCGTAAGAACAGATAAAAAATTATGAGGCATTTATTATCATAATAATATACCTAACAATAATTGGACAACAAGTTTGACACGTACCGAGTTCATTGAAGAAATTATAATAATATGTAAATATTTTGTTTTAATGATCACCCGCACTTTATTTATATTTATTAAAATATTATTAAAATATTTATGCATATACACAATATTAAAAAAACAAACTGAAATCACTAAATAAGAAATATGCACAAACACGTGTATTTCATAAAATATGTATTATTTATAAATTACAAATTATTATAATAAATTTAATACAAAAAAAAAAAAAAAAAAAAAAAAAAATTAAAAATTTACTCCTTTTTTTAATAAAAAATTAAATTTAAAAAAAAAAAAATTTTTAAAAAAATTAAAAAAAAAAAAAAAAAAAAAAAAAAAAAATATGTAACATTTACTCGTATATTTGATCTATATCTAACTTTATAATAATTCGTCTACGTGTCGAATTTTTTATTAAATCAAAATAAAAGAATAAATAACATTCGTAATATTATTTATAGAATTATAAATATTATATTATGATAAAAGTTATTAGTTTTAAACGTCATTTTTTTAATTTTATTATGATTTATATAAACTTATAAATTAATTTTCCTACCAAGAATCAGTGCATCTGCCTCGTAAAGTTAGCCTATTCTAGGATTTTATTTATGATAACCGTAGTGAGCTATATTAAACGAATTTTCATAAATTTTAAATCAAACTTATGTTTACCATAGCAAATTATGAGAAAAAAAACGCTTTTGGAATTGTTTTAACGTTCGTCAAAAGATCAAATACGCAGTACGCGTTTCCTCTAATTCCTAGCGTTTCCTGAACTACTCTGATGTTATGCGTGAAATTCGAGTTCACGTTGTGTACACTAGATATTTTGCCAGCCGCCTCGCTCTCAAAAGTTGAATTCCTATCTTTAACCTGACCTTAAAGTCACATGTAACTTCGCAGTTTTTATCGTTTGAAATGATGGCTTTCATCTCGAAAAATATCACGCGAAAGGTACATTACATAATAATAAAATAGTTGTGAGTTTGTTATGAAGTCGGGTCCGTGAAGTCTGAAAAATAAAAATAAAATAGGTATAATATAGGAAAATATAATAATATATTTTATATTTTCCTCCCCAATTTTTATTTTATTTTTTTAAACTCTTAACATTCTCTCTCGAAAATTATTTCTTCAATTATTATTATTATTATTATCATCATCATAACTCTAACCCCTTTTCCACCCCTTCGAATATTCACCTCCGTCATTTTTTCCTCTAAAATACTTTATATAATAAATGTATGTAAATGAATTATATTTATTATTGTGATACAGTTAGTACTTATATAAAACAAATTATCTTCATCCTATATCTGTTTTTTTTTTATTTTCAATAATTTTATTACAATTTATAATTATATATGCGTGTGGTAAAACTTCGTCTGGAATGGAACATTTTTATGTTAAAAATTAAATACCGGTAACTCGATTTCAATTTATATATATATATAATGTATTAAAGTCAGTGTAGTAGAGTCCATGTTTTATATTCAATGTTTATTATTGTTTTCAGAAAAATATAATATAATATTTTTTGTTTTAAACGGTATTCGTCAGAAAATCATCGAATTGTATTGTCGTATACGCAGGGGAGCGATTTCAGTAAAATAACTGGCGGCGCTGAAACTCGGATAAAATTACATATTTTATTTTAATTAATTAAAAATATTTATTTTTAACAACAAATATACAAAACAGTTTGGAGGGTGCTAATAATTTTGTAAACTGAAAGTGTTAGGGACGCCTAACCCCACCTTATTATTGTACCTATGCGTAAACGATACAGACAAAAGAAAAGTTTAAATATACACTCGCTTGTAAATATAATAAAATATATGCCAAAAAAAAAAAAAAAAAAAAAACGAACGAAAAAGTTTTTTCATCGATATTGTTTATTAATATAATAGTTAAAACAAAAAATCGAGTTCATTTATCTCACGTAGTCGGTACAAATAATATAATAACTTTTCCTGATACGTTTCAATTTATAATTATTTTATCTTTAAACCGTCGTTCTTGTAAAATATTCATTCCATAAAATTATATTTATTAACCTCTGGCCACGAAAATAATTCACGAAAAATCCATTTAAAATATTTAAAACACTTATTTAGTAGGTATCCAATAATTTACAACCAAAAACCATAATAATTAATCTCGTTGTTTTACAGTCAACAAAATTTACAATAGAAATAAACGTATTTTTGTGTAATACTCTTATACTAAAATAGACTTTTAAGTAGAACTTAAGCTGTATTCTAAATATTTAAAATGAGCATTTATAATTTTAAAACTTAATCGTTTTTACATAATAATTTACAATTAAAATTATGGTAACGCGCAAATTTTAATCCCCTGAGTTTAACATTTTTCATTCCAAGTATTCAGAATATTATCTTGACCTTTTATCTTCCGCCGTTTCCAATGATAATAATATAATAATAATAATAATATTACGTATATATAGATACATTTCATGGGCATATAATATCATAATTTTTATTTTATAAAAATGTGAAAATTATTCAAATGTATAATAATATTACATTATAAATGAATAATAATTAATGTATAAATTTCAACCGACCTAGGTATAATTTTGAAGATTAATGCGAATTAAACGAAAATTATTGCAATTTATACAGCAAAATTATTGTAAAAAGCGCGCATTTGAAGAGATACAATTTCGTTTAAAATTTGAAATTAATATTATAGTTATTAATATAAATATTACATAATAAAATATCAAAAATCCAAAACAATTATTTATGTTTAGAAATTAATTACGGATATTGCACGAACGTATAGATACAATTTACCTATAATGATTTTTACGCGAGTATAGTTTTAACATGAGTAGTATACTCGCTTTTTAATAATAAAACTTTTATTAGGTACCTACCTATTACAATTTGTTAAAATATTTTATTTTTTTTATTTCCTCTGTGATATTAAATTAATCAATTATAAATTTATAATCATAATTGTACAAATAACATCGTGTTTAATCTGATAACATATTTAATTTTGCCGAATGTTTTCGTCAAACAGGTGGCGTGGATCAAGTCGGATTCGAAAGCGATACTCGCCATTCACACGAACTTGATAGCTCACAATCATAGACTGACCGTCACCCACAATGGTCACAATACTTGGAAATTACACGTGTTTAACGTGCAAAAAAACGATACCGGTAGTTACATGTGCCAAATAAACACGCAACCGATGATTCTACAGGTAAGTTTATACTTATAACAAGTAAAAATATATGCGCATTTCAAAAAAAAAAAAAAAAAAGAAGAAGAAAGATTATCGTACATTATTTGTATCATTACTCGTATAAATAGTTAAACGGTTCGTGTTCGTTGGAATAAATTATTTTTTACAAAGTTTATTTTTTAATGAATTATAATATAATACAATAAATTTACATTTTGATACTGTGGGACTCGAACGATTTCAATGTCATTAAAATATTATAGTTTTCCCTTGTCCGATTCAATTAGATTCAATTAGAAAATAATAAAAATAATGTTTTTATAATACGAGATAATTTATATTAAGTACTTAGTAATTTATTATATTGCTAATAATAATTATTAGTTTTGTATAATTAATAAAATATTAATAAATGCATAATTCGCAGAATCGGTATTGTTGTTTGTGTATTTTTCAAGTGAAATAATAATAATAATAAAGCCAGAATGAATATTTTATGAATATTATTATTGTAAATTAATTTAATTTTTATTATTTTATTTTTTTCGTAACGTTTAACGTAAATTACTTCATATTTAAAATTAAAATGCGTCGAAATAATTTTCTATAGATTTATATAAATATGACGAATTACGACTTACGCATTTTATTTGAACAGGTATTAGTAATGTGATAAAAAGCTTGATATAACATATTATGTTTATATTAATTAAAGATTGATTTTAAAAATAATATATATCAATGTGAAAATTAGATAAAATATTACGCCTAAGATATTAAATTATTAAATATCTAAAATTTTCATAATAATATAATTAATTTCAAAAATTTTAAGTTATTTCTAAATTACTGAATTTATTTAATACAATAGAGGTAAAAATTAACAATAAGTGGCTTTTAATAGTATTAATCAATGACGCGATTTAAACTAAATTTCTGAGGTTGCAATTGCAACTAGCAAATGCTAATATAAAATATAAATTTTAATCTCATAAAAAAAAATATCCTCCATCCTGCCCTCTTTTCATTATACACAAATACCATTCCGAAAATTATAATATTATATGTGTAACTTAATATTTTAATGTTTATTTTCGGAGATATATGTATATTATAGCACAATGAATATTTATTTTCTTACGAATGTACTACCTATGTACCATATTATTATTTTGTAATTAAAAAAAAAAAATGATTCGTTAATGTTAAACAATCATATTTATTTTTAATATTAAATTAAATCGTTAAAAATAATTTAAAAATTATATTTTTTATGAATTTTTACAAAAAAATACTAATTTTAACAAATTTCTACAATTCAACCTGATTTGGCAACTTCTTACTTTACAAATCCTTGACAATTATTATATATTATGGTATCAATTGAAAGTAAAATGAAAAAAACAACAAATCCATTATTGCGTGATTTTCTCTTTGTACTCGTATATTATTCACAAAGTTGGTTGTATATAATATTATTATTATTATCGCTGTAACAAAGGCAGCCAATTAAAACAGAATTGACGTTCTCGAGTCATTCCGATAACCCATCTACATTATTTATTTAGACAATGCGATAACATTCAGATGTTTCAAGACGGTTGGCTACAAAAATTGTTATCAATGTCGTTCTCGTCATTTCGGCGGACCACAGACTGATATCTTGCAAAATAAACGAGGCACGTTTTAAAAGTACCTATAAATATGAATTCTATACTCGTCGTCAATGATATCGTTTTAATACAACAAACACAACAATGTTTCGCTTTATGTTTATGCTTAATGCTGGCTCTGCGAATTGTGTGTAAAAATGATAACTGTATTTTTCGCGTGTAAGTTTCGTCACTTGATTGAACAGTATATTATTTTTTTTTCTTTTATACTAATTGGAATAAAAACGTAAACAATATCTCAATACATCATGTTTACTAAAATGTTGACGTTAAAACTATAATTTTTCTCATTTTACCAACACTAAAATCCCGCGGTTAATTTTCAACGTCTATATGGATATCAGATACATTATTTTCTTCTATTTTTAATAATAATTATAACTTACTTAATATACTAACACCTAAAGACAACTCAATTCAAATCATATATTTTGAGTAATTTAACAGTTTGGTTCATAATAATATTATATTATGATGTCATATAATATATTTAGTCATTAAATAAAACATTAATTATAGTAAATTACTCATATTTTTTTCCTTTTTAATTGTTTTCTTTAGATCTCAAATATAAATCTTTAAGAGATTTAGAAAAACTCCATTTTTTCGTTTATTATAAATTAAATAGGTACTTATTTTTAAAATACTACTAGGTATTAAATTACTAGGTAAAAAACCATCAATTTAAAACCTGCACGCATTTCAATGAATTATAAATTATAAAAAATGAAATATATAATAAATATAATTTATGTGAACACGTTTGCTTTTTTATATTTTGAAAGGTTTGTGCATGTTCAATTAGGCAAGTTTCATATAAGAATTTGCACTGTACGTTTATAATCATTAATCACAATTAAAATATCCGATGCGAATATCATAAAACGTAAATAACGTTAGATAAAAATTTTTGAAAAAAAATACATTATGACTGATGAATTGAGTTATATTATATTACATGGGTACTTATGTTTTTCTATGCCAAAATTACATTTTGTTTGAATGAATTTTCTTCAAAAATTTACCTTTGTCCGAACATTTGGATTTCTCTTGCAATGGTTATATCTCACTGAACTATTTCTGCCCACGTCCACATTTCATCCGTCTTGGGAGTCGAACTTTATCAAACGAAATTAAAAGGAATTGTTCGTGGCGACACATGCTCATGGGTCAAAAGTGATATCTTAAATTTATTTTATACGCTAAAATAAAAGTTTCTATTGGCGATTCGGCAGTTTCGCGCTTGATTGACTACGAGTGTCCATATAGAGTGTAACTTTGGTATTTTACTCCAAACCCAATGATATTAGGGCTTATTAAGGTTAATACACGAGTATGTCATCGACCAAGCAGACGTGCATTTTTAACTTGAAATAAGTTGCCCCGTTTAATATTATAAATACGTTATGTGACCATAATACTGGTATAAGTACAGTATAATACAGTAGTGATATTATTATTATAACAGTATATTAGTTATTCATAATATTTTACACATTTTTATTCTTTTGAAAATATATTAACCAAAAACTATCTACGATTTCTTATTATATGATAAGGTCAGCTCAGGTAAAATTTAAGAGGTAAGTGATAACACTATATGATTAAAAAGAAAATGTAAAATTGGTTACTACAATTTACTAATCGCATAAATAGAGAAAAAAATTGAGAAATCTGACGTGTAGGTAATACAATACTATAATAATACTATACTAACCACAACATTATATAATTTAGTAAATATATTTATTTTAATTCGACTTTTCTAAGTTATCCGTACAACCAAGAAGAAAATTTTCCACAATAACCGTCTTACATTCAATTTTTTTATCCTGGTTTTGTAATTTAAAATACACATTTTATGAGTAGGTAGTAGGTATACCTAATTATTTGGTGACTACACTTTGTTATGTTATTATTAATAATAATATTGATATAATAAAAAAGTATTATTGTAATTTAAATTATATTGTAACAAATAAATAATATTCATTTTCAACAATAATCTTTATGCAAGGAGAGATTAACTTATAAGTTATAACAATTTTATATTATCGAATCGCCAACAATGTCAACGTTTATCTTGTTTTATTTTTACTGGAAATATATAATAATTTCTTAACGTGATTAAATTTAAAGTTAAAGAAAAAATACAACCATTACATTATACGCTTTAATTATTTTACATCAAAAACACAAGTTCATAAACTGGAATATAAATTAGTTAATAATAACTTTGATAATTGGCAAATATTTTTTTTAATTGTTATATTTTTTAAATTGAATTACTTTTACGTTAAAAATATTATGACCACGTTTATGGTTATAATTTTTTATTCAAAAATTATTTATTTAGTTGTTTTGATTAAATAACAATTTAATATATAGGTACCTACAGGCAATAATTAATAGTTTACGAAGTACTCTCCGATTACCCAATAATTTATCGCGATTTAGTATAGACTAATTGTTGTTTTTCGAGAGTTTTTAAGGACAAAGTTTCTCGTGACGTACGTTTCTTCGTTTCATCCGTCTGTACACATTACCCATTATTATTAATTAATAATTTCTCGTCGTAGTTTTTTATTTATTTATTTATTTATTTTACACCATACTCGTAGATTACCCATATAATATGATAAAACTTTAATCGTTCCAAACGTTGCGATATAATTCATAATACTTGTATTCGTCAATCGTCGTCCGTAGAAAAAACGAACGGGCTGCTGCTGCAGCGATTCACACTCGTTCGGTTTCGGATGAACGACGGCCATGACGATTAATAGAGTAATATAAAATGACTATATACAATTATGCATTATATACAGAGTGTTTCGCGTGAATTTTCGTCGAAACGACAAAACGCGAAAGAGTCGTCGTCCGTTTCCTTACTCCGCGTGTATAATATGCTCGTATAGTGTTCTTCTGCGGGAAAATAAATAAATTAAACGCGATATCTTGCGCGGCTGCTTCCCGTATTCTCTACGTGTGTATATATTCGCAGAGGGCGAGACGTAGAAAAATGTACAGTTTTTCTAAAAATAAAAATAAAATTTGCCCGCTCGCCGTGTCCTTATTTCTCGCGTCATTTGCCAAACAGCCGATTTCAAGTCACGTATTATTTTACTCGTTCATTCCCATTCCAATCCGACCCTTCGACCACGGTGTCGTTTATCCTAGCTCTTTTCCTCCCTCTATTTCTCCCGCCTTTTCCTTTTATTTTCTTCATATCTCTCTCTCTCTCTCTCTCTCTCTCTCTCTCTCTCTCTCTCTCTCTCACTCTCTCTCTCTCTCACTCTCTCTCTCTCTCTTTTTCGCACACCTTTGCTACGAGGTGTGGGCACGATCGCTGTAGTTCTGATTAACAGATTTCCATAAAAAATAGAATTACATAATTTAACTAGGGCCGGTCGTGCGATTTATATTACGTGTTTATAATATGTGCACGGATTATGTTATTATGTAAATGTGAAATCCTCGGAAAACCACGTACAAGTTTGCTCGACTATTTACGATTTTTAACATTTTTAATTTTCGTCGCGGAAAAAAGTTTACGATAATCGGTAAAGAGAAAATTCTCCGAAATATTATTTACTCTTGAAAACATAATAATTTACTGAATATTACTGCCTATATAGGCTATATATAGGCGTCAAAAGTAATATTTTTAACCCAATGCCGTTTTGCATAAAAGGTCTTAAAGGTCTTAAATTAATTATTATATAACACCCAAATTCAAAAACGATAATTAATTTTAGTCTATTTTTCGATTTTTTCAAAATCTAATCGCATTATTGACATTGGTTACCAAAATTATATTATATTATTTATATTAACAAAATAATTTAATATTTATAACGCTTAAAAATATTTGTTACAAGATCTCCACGATGTACATCGATTTATATTATATGTTATAATATTGTTGGGCGAGCGAGTCAATAAATGTTTAATTAAGGAAATGTCATCATTCAAAACAAACTTATTTGTATTATTATATTATTATTTGCAACTGACCGTTTTTCCGCAATAAATATATTTCACGAGAAAACAAAGATATATTATTTATTCTCTTTGGAGTCGAATACGTGGATTGCATTTTTTTCTCCCTGCGGCAAAGAGGTTGACTTTATTTATTTGTTTTAAACGCGATTAATTGCATAATAATATTATTATTGCGTTATTTCCGCGTCGTCAACTAAATATTTAAACTTCGCACTGTTATATAATACGTCTCGTATATAAATTGTAAACATTCAATTCGATAATAATATTACTTTATTACATATAAAAAAATTTATTTTATTGACCGGATAATCGCAGGTTTAACGAAATATCGACCTTCCGAAGTTCCGATGGTATTGGCATCGAAATATTTTAATAACAATCGTACCATACGTTCATTACGAAATAATATTACAAGTCTTTAAATATTTTACGTTTGTATTTCTACTGTCGACATTTTTTACTTTTCAGAGAAATTATTATTAAAATAAAAATTTTTCAAAGAATTTCGTTTTCGTTTTCATTTTTTTTTTTTTTTTTTTTTTTTAATCTATACAACGTGGGAAATGTAAAATTTTAATTACGAGATTATTCCTTCGAAAATTTCATAAAATATCGTTATTTTGTTAATTTTTGCATTTTTTTTTAATTTCACATAAAATTATGTTTACACAAAAATAATTATCAATCACAATATAGGTACGTGCATAACACAAACACAATGTTTATTTTTATTAAAATTGCGAATTAAAAAACATACCTATATGTACTGTTATCAGCAATTATTTTTATTATTATGCGAAAGTGTAATTAATCTATAAACTATTACAACGAATAAATAATAATGTAAACATAACTGTCCGATATATCGAATTATGAACCATCAATATCACTTCTACGTGGAATTGAAATATTTTATTTTTTTTTTTAATATACCTAATAATATTATTCATCAAATCGAATTAAATTCACAACGTGAATATATCGTGGAAATAAATTTTAATATTATATATTATAATATGCATATAAATACCTCGTACATTCATAAATTGTATAATATGTTTCGCGAAATAAAATAAAATAAAATAATATATTTTTTTTATTATTCGCGAATGAAATTGGATTTGTTTAACAGTGATTTTTAAAACCGTATTGTTTAATGATAAACTTTTGTTTTATATAATTCTGATTAATCTGCTTAAATAACGACAATATAATTATCAAAATATTATCGTATGTCCGTATAAAAGTTAAAGTTATCCGCGCGGAAAATAAATTTATTGCGTTATGTACAAGTAACGAGAAATGGGAATAATACTATGGGTTCTATTTTATACTATTATTATTATTATTATTATTATTATTATTATTATTATTATTATTATTATTATTATTATTATTATTAT
>JAIUCT010000017.1:309242-330858 GCA_021307375.1 Tetraneura akinire | reverse complement strand
ATTATTATTATTATTATTATTATTATTATTATTATTATTATTATTATGAACAAAACGCGTGCATGTTTAATTAAAATAGCGCGAAAACACTACTGAAAACATTTATTATATTATATACTAATTAAAAAATAAAATATTCATATTATAATATTACGTTGAATACAATAGACATTATTCAAATTTATCGTAAAATATAATAATAATGATAATAATATAAGTACGGGTATTGAATATTCGAGAAATGTGAATGTGCATCGACTTAAGTTTTTTCATGTCATTCCATAAACCGATTTGTATATAATTTTTATAATTCGCTTCTGTATAGGGGGTAAAACTTTAAAACTGTAAAAAAAGATGTTTTAAAAATACGGTTTACTATACCGGCTGGATATTTTTTTATTGTAAAAAAAAAAAAAAAAAAAATACTACGCGGATAATAAGCAGAGAGGTCTTTTTATATACTTCTTTACGACGAAACATTTACAATTACGCGGGAAAACGCAGTTACCTATATATAACAAAATCCCGCGTTTGGTTATTACCGCAAAACCGATCCCCGTCGGATTTTTTTTAATATACACAAGTACACAACATAATATATTAAGTACAGAATATTATTCTTATAATAGCGCATATTACACTCCTATACGGTATATTTTATTCAGCTCATGCAAATTGCACAAAGTCGATGTATCGTTTTTTAACGGCGAACCTAATCGAATATTTAATTGAAAATTCGTAATATATTAAATCGCTTAAGTGGATAAAATGCCATATCCGAATAATATTAAAATTTATGAATTCGCGGAAACGTTTTCAATAAAATTTAAAAACGATCAAATTTGTCTTCCCTTTCAAAATTCTCATTTTATCTAATTATATTTTTTACGATCTACAGGTATAACGCATGCATTTATTTTTTTATTTTTTTAGTTTATTTAATTCGACACGTATCTTGATTATTTTAACGTATATTTTTACAACTAAACGATACCTACCAATTTGTATATTGTATTATTATTATTTCAAATTCTCATTACTGTAAATTGGGTCACCAACCAATAATAATATCTCAAAAAGGTGGAGAAAGGAAATACTATAAATAAAAAAAAAATTGGTTATTTAATATCCATCTAATTACGCGAAATCGATTGAGATGTAGTTACAATGCGAATTATAACTGCATGCCTTTAATAGTAAACGTATACTTAGTATTGGGTAACGTGAAACAGGACATTTTTAAAAGCATCGGAAGAAAACGATTTTAAATAATAATATATGTTGAACATTATCTCGTAATGTATAAAGAACTTTTTCCTTTTTTGTTTTATATATATATAAAAAAAAAAAAAGAAACACCGCTCGAAATAAAAATAACGAAAACTTTACAATATAATTTTTAATTACAAATATTGATCGTCCAAATTATTTAAATACTTAACAAATTTAAAATAAATTTGAGATCCGACGAATTTTCAGAATCTTATCTGCTATAGTATGCAAAAAATGTAAACGTACGATTACATAAACTATTCTTGCCTGAATATAATGGCGTATAAAATTGAATAAAAATATTGAACTTGTTCATTATTTCAGACCGGATACTTAGACGTGCGGATTCCACCGAACATTTTAGACGAGGACGCCATTGAGGGTCCTGGCAGCGCAGCCATGGAAGGTGGCACGATTCGTTTACGATGTCGATCCACCGGTAAACCCGAACCGAAAGTGCATTGGAAGCGCAAGGATAATCGTCACATCGTCATCCGGTCGGACGGAGCAAGAGAAAAACAAGGTTTGTACCTATATGTATAGTATTTAATGAGAATATCTTTTCTAGGCATATAATATTACATATCATTAATTATTAAATTTTAATAAACCTATTTAAAAATATTATTTTAAAGAAAAATAATTAATTTTGGTTTTAAAGCCCGTTAGATAATTTAGTAAATAAATATAACTATATATGCCAAATATTCATCGAGTCTAAAAAAAAATTTAATTTTCTTTTAATTAAATTGAAATTATTATAGTATTGACATTTTTCCAGTTAAAAATAAAATCGAAAAATTTCAAGATACCTACTTAATGAAATTGATTGACATATCAAATTAAATATTAAATTACATATTTTGTTATTCTGGCTCTATCCACTATGTCGAATACTCATGTCATCTTACTTTCTAAATAAAACTTATAAGAATATAAGATAATATAATTTACAATTCTAACCAAATTATAAGTTACATTATATATTTCATTAAGGCCGGTGTGTCTTATTACACAGATATAAAAATTTTAAAATAGTTAAAAGTTTAATCTTGTTATATAAAACACGGTTTCCATTTCTCAGGATTTCAAGCATTTTATAAACATTTATATGATGTCTTGTCTACGTTGCGTGATATCTAATTCTAGTGGAACTAATGTCACTAAGAACAGTGATAATAAAACTATCATAAAATGTCATTCGTTTTAATGACTTCGTAAAATGGCATTTTAACGTACTACACATTGTCGTGTATCAGTTGTTATAGACACGATTGAGAAATGAAAAGTGTTATTAAACTAACATAGAAAAATAGTATTATCAAAGATAATCCTGTGTATAATTTTACGATTTTAAATAGCTTGGCAAGAAATGAGTTTTATGAAAAAAAATATAGGTACGAGTAAATAAAAAAAAAAACAAATAAACTACACTAGTATCGAAAAATGTAGTCATTTAATAACTGCATTATATATTATAATGTTATTTTAACTTCAGAAAAATTAAAAACAAAATTTCAAAAGTTTTAAAAAAGCTTTTATGATAATAACTTAACTTGATTCAACTCACGAGTAGTTATATATTATTTTATATACTATACGAGTATAGTTACTCCAATCCGGTTGAAGTTTTTGTGGATTTAAAATTTGTACTCTCTTTTCGTATTTACGATATCCTATGAAGGATGATGAAATGTATATCTAATACATATTAATATAGGTATTATATATGTTTGTATAAATATAATAATAGTATAATACCTAGTTTCCAATGACTTAATAACAACCTCCTGATTATTATTTTATTTTACTACGTCTACGTGAAAAACAATAATAATATATATCGACATGTCTTTGGAATTTTGTGCAAAACAGACTTTTTGAGATCATTTTATTGCGAAATAAAAATATTACGAACATACAATTTTCTAAAATGAAATTGTATTATTATTCGAATCGATTTTATTCTTTATTTGCCATTCCGTGTAAAAAACGACAACGACCGCATTAACATACGTTTCGTATTTACTATACGAAAACAGATTTTCAATCGTTACTAATATATTATTCGACGGAGACGACTTCGAGTAGATGATCTTCTATATTGTGAGACTTATGTTCAAAAACACAACACACAAATCACGTTTTTCAGTCGTAATATGTTCACATTAGGTTTGATTAGTTATAGGTTATGTCTTTGTTTTGTTATGCGGAATAATAGACGACGTCCGTTTCATTTGCGCTATACGTGAGAATATCAAAATACTTCAAAAAATCAAAATACTATCTTGGTCGCTGATATTTTGACATTGTCAAGACGATGAACTTTCCGGGAGATTGGCCCACGCTCAGCTTCAAATATTGTAATAACAAACCACATTATGTTATATATTTAATATTTTGGTACAAAAATGGAATGAGAAATTTCGTAGAAAAAAAACTTACAATAACATAATGACGTATATAGCGAATGTTTTATACATTTTATCATTTTTTTTTTTTATCCGCGACGCGTTGCGTTTTTCTCGCTTTCAGAAAGACGTATTGGCGTAGGGGTAGGAAAATAAGAAAACGATACCCCCGACGTCTGATCCCGACATCGCGATTTCTCGTGTTTCAAGAACCGTCTCTGGTACAAACCGCCCCGCGTCCACCCATCATCGGCGACCGACAAACCGGCGGGGATCGCGCGGTTCACGCGGCTGGCAATAAGAAATCAGTCGTTCGTAACGAACAAAGACAAATGTTATAAAAAGGCTCCCCCCCTAACTCCCGTCGACCACCGCACCACCGACTCGTCACGACTTTCATCTCTTTCCCTACACCCTCGTCAGCCTCGACCACTCACCGAAAGTCGACCTCACTACACTGTCGCTTAACCATCGACAGCACACCCCCTGACCCGAGAATTCGCGAGCGGCAAAATAAAAATCTGCTATTATAATTATAATACGTCCAAACTCCAAACTGGAAGCGACCGAAACTATAATATTATACATATTATATTATTATCATATCGGCGAGTATTGAACAAGACTCAGATAAAACGAGAACACGTTTTTCTATGCAATAATAATTATTATAATCTATAAATATTATAATGATTATAATATATTCAACTGCTGTCGTCGTTTCGCATTTCGATCAATCTTATATACCTATATCTAATGTCATAGGTTAGATATAAATAACATAATATGAAAATAATTATAATATTTTAAATCGTTTCGTAATAATTATATTATTATTAATATTTGGACATTCATACCTTATAATGCCTAATAATTTCGTTCATTTGTCAGACCTAAACTCCAATAATAACTAGTAGAAGTCAGATATTGCTTTAAATTAAATTGCAACTTTCGATTGCCGATTGGAGTTTTTTATTCATCGAAGCAAACGAAGCGACTGTCTCGATTAAAACCTGCATTGCAAATACGGGTATCATCGTGATTTAATCAATGAAAATTAAATTAAATTAAAAATAATAATTTCCACTTCTTCATAATTAACACTCGAATTAACGTTTTTCTCTCGGATTACAGGATTTCGCAATATTATTGTACTTATATTACAAATCAACGTTCACTGTTGATAAAATAAATTTCACTTGATAAAGAAATTATTGCACAATTTAAAATTATTTTATTCGACCTCGTTTGGTGAAACATTTAAAATGAAAAAATTATAAATTACATATAGTTTATGCAAAAAATATACTTGTATAATATCAAAAATTAGTATTTTCTATTAATTTGATCATGTCGAAAATAACCAGAAAACATTTTGAGGTCGTTAGTCCCCAATATTTTGTACGTTACCTTTAAAGTTATACACGTGTATATTATTGTATAGTAAACCGCAATTAACGGAAAACGATAACAAAAGTCTTTTAAAAAGTCGAATTACTATACCTTGACACATAGTCACCTCTCTTCGCCATTTTCAATTCGATAATTTTCATAACATCTAAGTATAATATTATATTATACGTTCTACTGAATGTTAGTGTTTAGTGTGTTTACTAATAGGTACATAATCATATAATATTTTATACGTAGATTCAGAGTGGGATCATTTATAATCAAAATTTATATTCAACTTTAATAAACATAAAATTAATTAATTTTTAAAACAGTTTAATGGAGTGTAGAATTATATATTTTTTTGAATATTGTTTCCCGTGTAGAAGTTTATTATTTTGTTTTAATACTCTACCCAGTATCAAAAAACAGAAAAAAAACATATTTTTTATAGAACATTAAATTTTTATGAAGTAGAAATATTAGGTATAATGCAATTGTAACAAAAAAAAATTTAGTTTCAATAGATTAATTTATAATAATAAAAAAAATAAAAAGATAGGTAATCAAATATATATATTTTATATTATACTCGTATATATTGAGATATTTTAGTTGTTAAATATTACTATTTTTTAGTTCTTACATATTTTCATGATGATATTATAATAAATATATTTTACATAATAATTCTTTTTTTTCTTCTGATAAAATAATAATTTATTGAAGGATTATGAAAAACATTTATTATAATATTAAAATGTAAACTAATGTTCCGTAAAAACATCCTACCATTATTTTAACACCCCGTTTGTTGATTTTCATTTCTTTTTTAGTTCAAAAATCAAACTTTTAATAACATTTTACATAGCTCACATTGATTCAGTTATTCAGTTTAATTTACTGTTCATGTCACGAACAACATTCAAAATTATATTCTAAATGAAAATTCTAATACTAAAATAGCAAACGATTGATTTTTATGTAGGTATTATGAAAAAAATATTTTTCGTATTTAAAATCATACACAATAGTTTATGGAAATACAAACGCAATTTATCCAATTATTATTTAATGTTGCGTGTTTATATAATCCGTATCTTTTGTTATGTGAATAATATTAAAACATAAGAATGTATCGTAATTTTTTACTACTATTACTGATGGTTCGTCCTGATGGTTGCTTTTCATATTTAAAAAACAACTACAAAAGAAAATTGTAAATGTAACATTCACAATTAATTGGAACTGAGTTAAGTAAAATATATTTGAGTTTCAATAAAAATTTAAAAAAAAATTTGTCAATTTTATATAACACTATTGTAAATAATTGAAATATAATAAGAACAATTCATATAAATATTTTAAATATCGATTTTACTCAAATTTCAATTTTAAATACATATATAGAAAGAAATCAATACTTACGATTTTCTTATATTTTGGAACAAAAATTTAAAAAAAATGTCCTTCTTATTAATCATTATTGTAAAAGTATTGTAAAATTATAAGAATATTTATATTATTATATGCATTCTAAGATTTTCGAATATACTAAAAATTTTAACTTATAAAAATAATAAAAAAAAATGGGACTTGAGATTTTTCCATTACTTTGGTAGGTACCTATCGTATTAAGTAATATGTGAATATACTTCAGTAAAATTTTTAGGCCTTAAAACCCAAAATTGCCAATTTTATCAAACATTATATACCTACATAAAAACGAGAATTTTAGAAAATATTTAATTTCTATATTTTGTAGGAAAATTAACGTAACGGTTTCCCAAAAAAAAAATTTCAAGTCTCGAAGTTGAAAAATTGGCAGATTTATCGTGAAATATTAAAATCAAATTCGTCGAAATTTGGTCGTTTTCCCTATGGCATAGTGTCAATTTTGTGAATTTGAATAATAACCTAAATAAAGTACCAATTACATCCACTTTCCAACTAGAAACAAATGATGTTCGTGAAAATCGGAGCATTATTTCAGGTCAAAAAAGTGTCTTCATACATCAAAACAATACAAAAAAAAAAAAAACACACATTATTGTAGAACCAATATATTTTTTCGCTTTGCTCAAAATCTAAAAGGAACTCGTGATTCCATAATATACGTAATAATACAGCTTTTGTCATAAAAAAAGATAATAAATGAGATAGAATACTCGAAATGTATAAAACAATATATTTATGAAATCGAAACTTTCAGAATCGGCAACAATCAAGGGCGACACGCTGGAACTGAGCAATGTGCATCGCACCGACATGGGAAAGTATCTGTGCATTGCCAAAAACAGCGTGCCACCGACGGTCAGCAAGGAATTCAACGTACAAATACACTGTGAGTATAATACAAATAATATTATAAAACTAGGTTTCGAATGTACCATTGTAAATCACAAATGAGAAAATGAACAACTTTACTTTTTTTAAACTCGCTTTGTTACTTTAATGCGTTAACTTAACACAATGTGCTTACATCCCTTATATATTACAACAGAAATATTACAATTTATTGGTTAGGCAGTATTGGAACGTACACTATATCAGTGTAGCCACATTCCAACATATTATACAAAAACTAATTCATTGTGTTTATTACCTAATATATCCTAATATACCTAATATAACCTAATATACCTAATATACCTAATATACCTAATATACCTAATATTATACCTAATATACCTAATATACCTAATATTATATCGTTTGAGACAATAAAATAAAAAAAAAAATGTTATCAATTTGTTTTCTGCCGATTATTCGATAATATTGTCTCCTGAATTTTAAAACTAATTTTAATATAGCTATTAACTGTTTATACTCTATATTTCTATAATTATTATTATTATTACCCCCACAAAGCAACGGTTATACCTTGTAGTAGACATTTTTCTTGTATGAAGTCATAAAATGTAATATGATACCTATCGGTTTACATATTTTTTTTTAATAATAATAATGATTAATCACAATAGAATTATTCAATAATCTTCCATTATAATTATACCTATTATATCATCAGATATTTCATATTAATTAAGTTTCTTTTATTTTATTTAAGAATTTCGGTAGCGTTAAAGTTATACACAATGCGAAAGTTGTCTATACAATCGCGTTTCTATAATAAACAGTATTATAATATAAGTCGTATAAATCTAAAATTTATGTCGAAGGGGTAGACAATTCAAACGCACGCATATATTCGTATCCTTAAATTATCTTTGACCACACCCGAAAGCCATTTTAGTTGTCTACCTAGAATATTATTGGGAAGCAATTCACCCGTATACCAATAAAGTACCTATATTATGATCGTGATTTCGAGGTTTGTTTTTCCTCTTCCGCATTTAACTCCAACAATATTTATAAATAATAATTACGAAATATATCGCGTTTATATGTAGGTATATCGATTTTAATTGTTATCCATACAGTCAAAATTAAAATAAAGCTACTGCCTAAAAGTAAAATTAATTATCCGACACTCAAGAACACTCTCAAATTCGTCTTATAATATATACTAAATAAAAAAATTAATTTTTGCGTTTTTCATGTCCTGTACATTATTTTATAATATATAATTATAATCAATAAAACGTGAATCTATGGATGTCTAATAATTATATAAAATAATTGTTGTTCAAAAGAAAAAAAAAAAAAAAAACTCATAACATTCCGCGATATATTCACACTTTGACAAATTTCAAAATAAAAATAATTCATTTATTTGGAACACATTTCTAAGATTTCTTATGTTTTGTAAACATTTCTTTTTTAATATTTGGATCATCATATCTGACAAACGTAAAATATAAATTTTATAATTACATATATTATTATATGCGTTTATATATATATGTTATACTACAAATATAATAATTTATAACCCTAACAAACAAACATGATATATATATATATATATATACACACACATATTATTCACGTATAATTAATGGTTAAATGTTTATTTCAGTTCATCCAATGATCAAGGTGACCAATCAACTGGTGGCCGCACCGATCGGCAGCAACGTACACATCCAGTGTTACGTGGAAACTTCGCCGAAAGCCATGCACAGCTGGGCCAAAATTAATGGTAAGACCGGATGTACAAATCCCACTCGGTCCCTTTCAGCTTCCACCTTTTGACCGATAGGCTCCTTTATAAATCGCCTTCGATCCCTTCGTACGTTTCTCTACTATACACGACCCTATACCGCCCTCACGACAGTCGACAAACGCTTGATTTAATAGATCGGTTATTATAACCGGTATATTACATAATATATCTATATTATATAAGTATAGGTACAGAAGATGTGATTTATTTATACACCGATTACCAAAAAACTACATGGAGGTCTTACCCGTGCGACCCTCCATCGAATCACAAATTTTCGTTGAAATTCACCTATATCATTATTATCGGCCAAAGCATAAAATTTTCGTGTCAACTTCAACCTTGTTAAAAGTCAATAAAAAAAAAAAAATTATAATTTTATCGACAACTTATAATAATACCGTATAAAATTATCATTTTCCATGCATAGTATAATATTGAATCCAATTTACCTGTGTTATAATAATAGGTATAACATCGATATTAGAGAATATCTAAATTATCGTATAGGACGAGTTACGATATCTGATAAAATTATAACGCAAAAATAAAACGTCCAGATATCATTCAAAACTGTAGGTACTAATACAACCCGTTTTTAACAATAACAATATTATTACATAAATTATTATATTATTATTAAAAAAAAAAAATCCGAAAAAGTGGAAAAATTATTGGTGGAAACGCAAAAAAAATCCGCCCCTTTCCATCGTCAAAAGTATAATTTTAAACTTCGTCGGAAAAAAGATTTTATATTTTTCATATTATAATATTATGCGATATCAGCTGAAGAACCAGCAAGATGACTGCGTGAACTATTATTATGCCGTACATATTTAAGTACCCCATATACACAGTCAAATATCGTGAATTGGGTACTTTGAGAGAACATCACGTGCGTGTGTAGGCTGGGGTGATAATGTGAATAACGAGTGTGCAAAATTATGAACGTATTTTATAATATGTTGTTTCCGCGTATTGTTTGCCGTGGCGGAGATTATCACGATAAATCCTCTTTTATGTTTTATTACTCACGTTATTAACTTATAACTGGCAATCGCCCGTAAGTTTTTTACAACATATTGATATCACTTCTGAAAATTAATTCCTCTCCATATAAAAGATTATAAGTTATATACTATAAGTTCAGGGGAAGATTTCTATTCTTCTATTTTAAAACTAATAGTTTTGTAAATAATAATTATGATAATATCTGCATATCGCCCATACAAAATGTATCAGTATTCGCGATTTTTGTAATGTTATTTATAGTCAAATTAGTAAACACTATCTTAGAAATCATAATTTTTTTTTCAAAATACACGTTTTAAAAAATATAAAATGGCTAATTTTTTTCGGTTAAATAATTTTAAATTATTAAATTTCTACTTACGCACAATGTAGAATAAATCGAATTTTAACATGTTTTGACTATAACTCAATTATTATATGACGTATAATGAGGCGTTGTCCACGATAAACTTTTTTTATAGAAAACATATTATCAATAATAATATTGATAACATAATATTATCATCGGTGTTACTATTGTCTCATTTCTGTATATTATTATTATTATAAATATAGAATTTTCTCGTCTTCGATGCAGAATATAACGTTTCTCTCTCTCTCTCTCTCTATCTATCTATCTATTATAAAATGCGTTATACACGGCCGTTTATTCGTTTTAATGAATTTCGTAGATTATTTTTTTGGTTATTTTTTTTATATCACGCGGTCATCGCCGGTTGAAATCCCCGCAGTAAGCCTCGGAACGGCAGCAAGAAATAAATAACATTGCGCGTATATAAACCACCGCCGTGGCTAGCCAAATCCTTTGATCGCTCTGTACGTCGTAGCGGTCGCCGATATAACAAAAACCGTATCGCCGTTACCGTTTGGACAATTTACGATACTATTTTCCTACGATATTTCAGCCGTTCGATCACAATATATTATACGGTTTACTCGTCGTACAATATTATACGCGTACGGGCCCGTTGTAAGAAGTATACAAGTATAATAATTTTTGTGTCGTGTGATCCGAACGGCCAAATCGTCAAAGACAAATGCAATCATTCATCGCGTGTAGGAATTATAAAAGAATAACCGATTAAATCGTCGCAACTTTCCGAATATACCTACAAATAATTACATATACGATACGTAATAATTATGTTTTCTATTAGAAAAAATATAATATTAATAACGTACGATAAACATCATTTTTTTTTTTTTTTTTTAATTTTAACACTTGGTTTTTTCATAACTTAACCAACTTAATTTACTTGAATTAAAAATTGTATGCAATCTATACGATTTATTTTGAATAGGTATTTTATTAAACCGCTATAGAGATGCAAGACCGAAATAATTCCATTCACAGGAATCCCAGCATCACCCTGTATAGCCGTATTTAATGGTGGCCGAGAGCGTGCATGTATAAGCTTTGGCGACACATGTTATGCTTTTCACCGTCTTCGTGGGGGGATCATAAAATCTGCGTTTTCGCCGACATCTCGCGCGACCTCCTCTCCTCGCGTTAAAATTTATACCTACCGAATAGTCCTTTACCAAAACGATAACGACACGAAGAATTTTTACGTAAAACCATATAACATTCGTTCGTTTACGGCATGTTTTTATTTCCAGAAAATAACACCTCTCCTCACGTGTGTATAGCGACCCCTTAATAGCGCAGTTTCCACGTCGTTTCTTTCCTCCTCGCACTTTCACCCACACGAAACCATTTCAAGTGCCATTTTTCCAGCCAATGTATTATAGATGGTATATTATACACGGGAAAAGTCCCGAAATTATTTTGTAGTGCTACGATTCGATCGTACAAAAATACGTACCTATTATACAAAGAAACAAATATTATATGTATTTTTTTTTTTTATCAAATATCAATAACAGAAAATTATTTTTGGAAAATAGAAAAATTCCTCACATATTACATAATTTATATATAATATATATATAAGTGTCTTTGTCATCCGAGTTTTCTCTTTGTCCATAATTTTCCATTTAACAGTATAATATTGGAAAACATTAAAAACAAAATCACATTGGCCAGTTGAAATTATCAGAAAGAGTTAACTCTTAAAATATAAACTTTAAACATTTAGTTCTTTAATAAAATCATTATAAATTTATAACGATATATCAATAAGTATATAACAATTATTATTAATTGCTATCATTGAGTAAGCGCACATACAAAAAGTCAAAAGTTTCTATAAAATTGTGTGTTTAAAATTAAAAAAGTTTTAATAATTTTAGAAAAATATAACGGTAAATTGTAATAGGTGAAAGTTATCGACAAATAATGTGTATAAATATAAACAAATATATTTAATTTAATTTTCAGCCTACAATACAAACATATAATAAGTAATTAACCATCATATAACCTATATCCGATAATTAACCGCGAGTGAAGTTTAAAATGCGTGCAGATGCAATTTCCAAAGTTAGGTACGTAATTATAAATTTAATTGCCGAATATAAATATAAGATGTGGTGGCGTCCTAGAGACATAATAATCTCTGAAAGAAGGAGGAAACATAATAAATAGGATTATATTAACAATATACAATTACCAATACCAACTATAATACCTATATAGAATACACAGTTAGTATCATAACATTCAAGATTAGACGATCAATAATTACATCAATACTTTAACGGAAAAAAAAATATTGAAAAATACTCAATACTAGAAATAACCATTTTAATTGATTAGATGTATACAGAAAAATACTAAAATGTGGAGGAATCTGATATTGACAGATAATCTCATTGCTAGGAAGCTCAATTCAATATAACTCACGTTCAATAACACGTTGGTGGAATCTTAATAGAATTCACATAGCTATACCATAACCTTGAGTTTTTGGTCCTGATTTTAAAATCCTTCGGAGTAGGACGTCGTTCGGATATAAAAATGAAGAAAAAGTTTTTAAAAAAAATTATAATAATATACTATTATTATTATTTTCATTATTTTTTTCTATTATCATTATTTTTATTCTTTCTTTAATTAAACAACTCGTAACAATAAGAAATCACGGGAGACTATTTATACGAAATGTCAATAAAACAAAATGTAAAAATGTAAATTAAAATGAAACCCATTAGGGAAAACAATAGAACGCTTGAAAAGAAACATTTATTTAAATGTCTATTATTTTAAAAAGAAAGGTCAGATCGGTGGCTGTGGTTTGACGTTTTAATTATAATTTAATTACATAACTTTCAACGGTTGTTTTAAATACGATTTACTAAAATCAAATTTTTTGACTACAGAAATAGACCAAAATACCGAATACAATAGTATCTATAATACATATAAACACGAAGCTATTATATACAAAATTTAAAAATGTATGATTGAAAATGTGACCGCGACACGCTATTATAACAATCTTTTCTAATTTTCACCGCAGGAAAACGATCAAACAAAAGTTATTATATTTATACCGTCACAAACCGCTACGAGAATTCCTTCTTCACTTTTCGACCATTATAATAATGTTAAAATTCAAAATCTAAGTAGTAAATTTCAAGTTTTAAGTAGGTAGGTATAAACGTTTTTCTTGTGCTTGGTACTCTTCGAAGCATGCACACACACACACACACACTTGTCAATGACTTCAAAGCTTCAAAATGTTACTCGTCTTCTATATACTTATTCCCGCCATAATATCACTCTCAAATTTTCAAATAGTTTCGCCTCTGCTCCCTCGCTCGCTTTCAGCAATAAATTCCAACCGCATATCCCCACAATCGTATTATCTGTGTATCCCGTACTCTTGTGTAGCAACGCCATTAAAATAGAAACAATAAAAGACTCGTCGCATAACTTTAAGGAAAACACAATAATTATATTAAATAAAATATGCGATTCCGGAAAATAGCTTTATTATTACGTAACTATAATAATTATTATTTTAACAAAATAAAAATGATATTAATCGCAAAAATCCAAAATATTGGTACCTAATTAATATTTTTTAAACAAATATATATTAATTAGTATTAGTAAATAAGTACCTACCTAGCAATTTACCTATCCTTATAAAAATGTATATTTAACGTTATTATTATCCGTTGTTAAAATATATAATAATATATTATCTCACTAATTTCGTCCACATTTATACATTGGAGACATAATTAACTAATATTGATTACATATTACTTAAAGATGTTTTTAATTGTTTATGATTTTGTAATAAACATTACGTTTTAATATTTTCACTTCAAAAATTACATTATCGAATTTGTAAATTATACTATGGTCTTCTCGGTCCTTTGTTAATAAAATCTCAATGTAGTTTTATTTTTTTATTGTGTAATTCGTTTAATTACAAAGTTTTATATCTTAACTCTTTGATACCTATCTAATATTATGTATTCGTTGTGGATAATCCCACGAATGTATTCGTGATAGTATAATTTATTGTATTAATATTTTACTATTTTATCAGGGAATGATTTGATACCCAACACAAAGTATAAAATGTCAGAGACGCCTATAAACGAATATTCATTGAAAATGGATTTGACGATTACTAGCCTGGAATCCAAAGATTTCGGTGGATATCTTTGCATAGCAAAAAATGCTTTGGGAAAAGCTGAAGGATCCATACGACTACAAGGTAAAAAATTAAACTTTTATTATACACTGCGTAAGTTAAATTATGTTAAGATTCAATTAAGTAAACTACCAAATGTGTGGTTTCTTATTTAAATACACTAATTAATATAAACAAAAAAATAATAACATGATGATCAGTCACTTCTTGTAACTTCCTAAAATAATCATTTCATTTTTTAAATAATAAAGTCGATTCATCAGACCTATAGTATCATTGATATCATTCAGGGTTCCTCAGCGTCCTACTAGAATTAATACTAGAAATAATGCATCTTTTTTTATTCCGTATATTCTGCCACCAACTTCATGCGTAATGAACCCATTAGGCGATTATTATCTTGTGCCAATGCTGATCCAACGTTCCTAATTTCTTCTTTTGATTGTTAACTTTTTATATTAACTATATTTATATTGTATGTATAGGTATTCATGTTTTTTTCTCCTTTTATTTTCATATTTTTGTTGTTGTTTTATTTTTGTAATCTTATTGCTAACTTATTAATATGTATTCTGTATTTTGTATTATTTTATAATCAAGGGCTTACACATCATATTAAATAAATAAATAAATACAATTTTCCCTTATAATTACATACCTAAATATTATATTAACATTAATTAAAAATTGATATTGTATGAGTATAAAAGATCAATAGGTAATGTAAAAAAAATATTAATTAATTTGAAAATTGTCGGATTCAGGCTATTGTTCTTCAATATTATAATTGTAGAAAAACATCTAAAGATGGATTCAGCAACGGTTCCCAAACGTCAGAACCAAAACCAAAACGTGGATAATTCCACAAACAGCAAAAAAAAAAAAAAAAATAATAATAATATAATCGTATTTTCAAATCTTTAATAGTACCATTAGTATATTAACCTATTGATCCATTATCATTATTATTTTTTAATTTAAAATTTAATATAAATTCATATAAATACAATAGAGACTCAGTTGAGCAACTTGACAATTATTATGTTACAATGATAACTTAAATAAGTTGGTATTTTATTAGTTATTTATAAAATTTGTATTCCGAACTTCTTATTTTTTTTCTTTACTATAACAATAATATTGTTTAGTGGTGGGATATGAATATTTAATAATATATTTAATTTATTCATGAGATATGTAATTTATAATTATTCTAAAATTGTTAGATTTCAATTAACTCTATTTAAGATAAATTTCAATAGATAAATTTGAAATATCATTTACGCAGGTATATTATTTAAAATAAGAAATATATATATAATCTTATTTACCAAAATCTGTTATAATTTATATTTTGATTTAAAAATATTTAAATATAATAATATAATATTGTTATCAATATTATAAATTATATGATATGATACATATTATTATATAATATTATAATGTGTGAAATTATCGTTCTTGTAAACGGTAAACTCAAAACCTATAAATATGGAGTAGGAGGTATATATTACACAGGAAAATATAATCACTTTTCTACGCTTCGACTAAAATTTAAATTCTATTGTCTCGATATCGGATTACATAAAAGAAACAAGAATTTTTTTAATATTAATGACGCGAAATAAGAAAAGATTTAAAAAATTTTAATATTCATATATAGAGAGAGTTCTTGGATTTTATTCTATAAAAATTAAAATTAGGTACTTGTCTTAGGTTTTTCGTATACGAGTAGAATTCATAGGAGTTGTAAAACTTGGAAATTTAGTGTTTAGATTTATTTTAGTTAGAATAAATATTTAATCGTTTACACATAACCGATAGAGAATAATTAGAGGATACAATTAACTATAGTTATTTTAAGTTATTATTTTATTCGTTATTATCACCACAAAAAAAAACCAAAAAAAATAGGTATCTAACTAAATTACGTAAATTCACTATTATTATCACGTATAACGTATGTTTTTTATCGTTTTTCGCAGAATTGCATTTGCCCAGCGCACCTATCACGCAGGAAACGCCACCACCCGAATCGGAAGAAGAAGTAAACGAAAATGATGGTGGTGGTGGCGGCGGTAGTGATGTGACTTTGATCGAAGCGGGGGCCGACGAAGAGAACTTAGTTCCGATCGGTGAGTCCGGCGGCTCGCGATCTCCAGACGGTTCCGGACAACAACATCAGGCTCCGGACGAACGGGACTCGACAACGAGAAAACCTTCGCTGACCGGACGCAGCAACGGGGGCGTTCGGCACCACGACAGTAGACCACGACCCGGCGGAAAAGGTTCTGGGTTCCGGCACCCGGCCAGCTGCGCCCTGGTGTGGGCCGCTGTGGCGTTCCTCCGGTGTAGGCCGTCGTCGTTAAACCATCGGTTTTTCGACGGAGGACTCCGATGAGAGACCCCCGCCGTGGAATAGCGAAACCGCCGATTTTTGGTTGACGTACGTTCAATCATCGTCGTCGATGCCGGCCTATAATATAATTATACCCACTCGATGATTCCTGATCAAAGACAATAATAATTAATTTTTTTTATATTTATTTATTTCATATTTATTTTAACCTCAAATAACATTGTCCTCGTTGAATAACCGAATGATTCGGTTATACGAAAAATGCATGCCCATATAGTAATTTATTGCCTATAGTCGACGTACCCAACGAGTAAATTACAATAATTAACGATCACATTAAGCGAAGGATCCGTACGAGTTCAAATAAACACGTAAATTACAATTTATTTATTAACAATATCATTGTGTTTAGTACGTCAAAATTATGCATAATATTATGCTAATATAATAATATTATACCATCTATAGATACACGCGTATAACATAATCATTTCATCGGTCCGATAAATTAATATTAGTAAAAACTATAAAAGTATAGTACTTACTATTTTAATTTGAATTATTACTTATTGCATAGATCATTTTATAGACCGTTTAAATTCAATAGATCATTGTTAATTATTCACTGTTTTAATCTACCAAATATATACTGTATTTTATAATATAATACTTTTTATCAATAAATTAAAATTCGGGGGAAAAATGTAATAAATTGAAAGGAATCAAGTTAAATTCACCATATAGACATTCAATTTAAATTTAAATTAATTAATTATAAATAAATTTGACGTATTATTTATAAATAGGTAAAATGGAAAAATAAAAATCCTTGTTTAATTTTTAGTTAAAATATAATCTAATATAACCATATTTTATTATCAATCATAAAGATTCAAATAGTATTGTTTGGAAAATATAAATAATTAAACAAATATTATAGGTACATAATTATACAGAAAATTAAAAATATATACCTTTATGACGTATATGAAACTTTAAGTTGACGTTAAAATTTAGTTGAAATTCAGTTTGACTTTAATTGTTGAAGCTACTATATAATTAATGGGGAAAATTAAAAAAAAAAAAACATTTCTATAAATAATATATTCTATAAACTTTTTTTAACAAGTCCAAAATTATTATTATTTTCTTAGTTTCATTGATTGTAGACCATTGTTTTGACATAAAAATATTCTTGCAATTTTTAATTGTTCATACGATAAGTCGAAAACAATTTATTTTTGTTAATTTTATTTTAAACAATATTTTTTTTATAATATCAATTTTTTTTAAAACAAAAAATATTCATAAGACGGTATAATTTTTAAATCGATTTGAGTAAACAATTATTTTTAAAATATTGTGTTTATAATTTATATTAAATAAACTGTTCATTGTCGATTACGCTAGAGTGTGACATTTAAACTTATCGGTAATCACGCTCTCCGAACAAGTCTATAATAATATACGATCAATTTTTTCCCCAATTTTTTCTATTCAAATACAGATTTCATATAAAGACTAAAATAATAAATGCGTAGTTGTTACTATTTGCGGAAATATCCATGTTTTGATTTTTGTTCTGACGAATGGCACAAACAGTGTAGTCACTACACGCTTCTCTGAAGGACTTGCAACGGTATCAAAACGTCAGAACTAAAACCAAAACATGGATATTTCCGCAAATAGCAAGATTATTATCCTAATCCATGAAAGCTTTAATCAATAATTGATAAATAAATTCATGTATCGATTTTAATGAAATACGCGTATAAACTATACGAACCATAATATTATTATAATGCGTTATATTGTAAAAGTACGATACTATAATAATATTTTATATAATATACATAATTCATAAAAAATTGTAATATAATATTATTATAATATAGAGACTAAAAATTTGAAAAGAAAAAAAAATAATAATTTTGTCTTCCATTAAGAAAATAATTTTTTTCATTCCCTTTTGTATTGCACCTATAGGTATTTATAATGTAGGTAAATATAAATATAGTTTAGGAGATATATTATAAAAATTACTATAAATATTGGTATATTATAATATCAAAACAGAGGAGATCAAAATTACTTGGAAATAATAAAGAATTTGAAAATATTATATTTAGGTATGTAAAAATAATACAGATTTCAAAAATGAAATGTTACATTTTTTATCGTAATATTTATTGATTTTATTTTATTTTTCGAACTTTATAATGGGTATTGTTATAAATTTATAATATAATAATAATCGGAATGTCAGTAGTTAATGCCTAAATGTATTGCAATTAATTTGACAAAATAATATGTTATATACCTAATTTATCTTTAATTGTTATTCATTCAATTTAATTACAACTTTTAATTTAATTTAATTTTAAAAAAAAGTTTAATTGTACTCTATTTAGTATTTGGCATTTTTTCAGATTTTTATCGGAATTACCGTGTTTTACATTGTATTCATGTCGATTAAAACTGTTTTTCTCCCATAAAACTTATTGTTTTATTCGGATTTTATTATTTCCAAAAAGTTTTGATCTCCCCCCGTACAAAATGTACAATATTATACAATATTATTATAAAATATTTTGTGTACATTAGATGTTATATAAACATTAATCGCTCAAACGGATTTCCACGTATTTCTCATATTTTTAATTCCGTCGATTTAAATTTTAAATATTAATAATAATAATATACGAGTATAAAACCTTAATGATAACCAACCTATGCCTATACAGTTCGCGAGTGTTTTAAAATAAATAAATAAATATTATTTCAGTCGTTTTAACTCTGCGGTTCGAAAATCGTTTTTAGAATTCCTGACTTAACAAATAATTATTATAGATTGCCGTTTATTATAATCACGTTTTTGCCAAGAATTTTTATTTAGATTCTTATCAAACGAAAATTCGTCACATATAATTATCGTAAAATTGCAAATTTAATATTATATACTTTAATAATAATAATATTAATAATAATAATAATATTATATACTTTAATTTAATAATAATATACGAACGGTATTAAAGACTCATTGCCTCCGATTCGGGGCCACGTCCTGTTGGGTGAGATAATGATAATAATATCATCAACATTCGTGTCGTCGGATCAGGGCTCAAAAAAATATATCGTTTCCGACAACATTCTTCATCCGGGAGCCCGGACGGGATGGATTACATACGAATTTAACCACAACTTGTTGTAAAAATACACAAAACAACGAGTTTAAGGTTTAACTCGGACACATACGCCGCGGTCAGTTTCCACTAAAAATTAATGGTTAGATCTTCTGTACACGCGCCCCCGTGTCCGGGTAAAATGTATTATTTTGCATGTGTTTTTGCAACGGTCGTGATAAAATTATCGTGTGTACGTATTCTGTCCAGATTCCAGATGGTCCGGGTTCCCGGATGAAGAAATTGTCTCGGAAACGATATTTTCTTTTGGGCCTTGATCCGACACGGACCAGTGATAATAATAATGGACTTTGAATGAGATAAACTTTGGTGATCACATTAAACGGTACTTGCGATAACACGTTCAACATAATTATATATTATTGTGCACACATTATATTGTTATAAATATTATAATAAACCGATATAGATATTACAATAAACGTATATCTGCATACAATATTATTTAAATAATATACCATACCTGTTATAAATACGTATACCTACATATTTTTATGTAAACACAATGGCGAATTATAATAATGAAACTCATAAATCTTCACGAAATCGTTTATTTTTATATTATTTAAAACATTAGAACTACTTGTTCAAAAATATAAAAAAAAATATAAAAAAATAAAAAAATATTGTCCAAATAAAAATATAATGATAACTATTACGAGTACGCGAGATACAAAATATTAAATATTTCGACAATGTTAAACTTATATTATATATTTTAATGTTATATAAAATAATGAATTTTGAACGAATCGATTGTGACGATTGTTACGACACAAAATATATTATTATATTTCTTTTTTCTTTCTTTTTTTTTGAAAATTAGAAAAAGATCGCTTAAACTTAAAGTTAATCCAGTGTCGCCAAAATAAAAATAAAAAAAAATACAATTATTTACCGCCACAGTATAAACAATATATTATTATTATTGTATACCTTAATGTTATTTATCATAATATTATTGTGACGTTTATAAAATATTATATTAGATAATTTATTATGTTATTATAGTTTAGACATGTTTCCATTACATCGATATTATTATTGCATTTAAAAAAAATATATAATATTATTATGTTGAAGTATATTCGTAAAAATAATTTTATTACGCCTATTAAAAGTGTATAAAATTCATGTATTATTCATTATGCATATTATGCAATCGTGTATTAATAATAATAATAATAATAATAATAATAATAATAATAATAATAATAATAATAATAATAATAATAATAATA
>JAIUCT010000017.1:228597-272430 GCA_021307375.1 Tetraneura akinire | reverse complement strand
TGTGTTTCATATTCCTGGAGAACTATACTATAATTTACATTATTTATATATATTTTTTTTTGTTGTGAATTTTTATTTTGATTATCTATATATTGTTTCATAAATAAGTACTGAATCTGATGATTTTACTAAAGAACTTATATTTAAAGGTGATGCACAAAAAGTACAAAAATTATCATATACAGAAAAAGTAACAGATATCATTAAAGTCACCAAGTAGGTTCATAATATTTCATATTTTTTGTCATAAATAATATATGGCGCGTACTATGTATTTGTTATGTGAACTTTTATATATAATAACAATCCGAATATGTGTATTTTAAATTTTAATATGAAAGTTTCAATAATTTTATTTAATGTATCACACTATACCAGTACACACAACAGGACCATAACTCGATAAATAACAATTTTGTGTTTTGTTATATAGGAACTTGTAATTTATCCCCTTATTTTTTAATAGTTTTTTTAACATCTTTCTCTTAATTATAAGAAATTTATTATGTACAAGTATACAGTTTCCACCACGATTTGTGTATAATGTATTTATTAAATTATAAATAATTAAAGTAATAATAAGAAATAATATATAAATATTATTCTGTTTCGGACAACAAATTTTATGTGTTTGATTAAACACATAAGTGAATATGTTTATCATAAGGTGTCCGTTTTGCCACACATTCCCCTACACATTATTACGTGGTATATTTTTTGAAGATGAATAAAATTATACAGGCGCACGCCTTAGGCACAATTCCTAAGGACACCAATATAATAGAATCAAAGGACCAGTACACACTGGACATTTTAAAGAACCAATAAGAGTTAACTCTTGGTTTTTTAAAACGCCCAGTATGTACCGGTCCTTTGATTCTATTATATTGGTGTCCACCTATAATTTTTTTTTGGGGGGGGGGGGATAAAACTTCATAATATGACAGTACAATGGTTCGAGGTCATACCATACGGTTCGGGATCAGTCTTTGTTTAGTACTGAGGATGATAACATTGTTGTCGAAATACGTATTTACTAAAAAATAAAGTAAATTTTTTGTGGACTTGGGTTTTTATTTATTACCATACGGTTGTTTTGCACGTGTATGATATGACCTCATACATGCAAATATATACCATATAAGTAATTACTTCCCTAACTGCAAACACCGATTTTGTCATATCCCGTGCATTACTATAGCATAACGCAAGAGATCATAGTCATATCGAACTCATGTGTTGATTATGACATAACGCATGAGCCAATCATAACACACTCATGTGTTGTTATGACCTCAACAATGCGTTGTACATTATATGCAGTAAGAATCATCATATCCTAGCGTAATCATAAGTATACAACCCCCCCCCCACAAACATCCCCAAAAACACCACCACCACCCCTACACATTACCTCCCACACCCACAGAATTTACCCCCACCCTACCTTACCACCACACAACCACCCTCACACTTTAATCACACCCTAACCTAACACCCCCACAACCACACCTTACTCCACATACTAACACCATCCCACCTTACTATCACTCTACAACCACACACTTAATCCCATACCCTATTCCAACACCCCCATATCCACACCACCACACCCTATATAGTTTGTCCATGATATTAAGAGTAGTATAAAAAGTTGGTTACAATTATCTTTTAACAATACGTTATATGCTCAACATTAGTATAAAACTATAAATGAATCATTTCATCAAATAATATTATGTTATGAAATTCTTATATAAATTGTTGGTATTGTAAAAAAGATAAAATTAAGTAAATTTTTTATTTATATAAAATTCTGAAAATATAATGTAAAAACAAAATCCTATTATAATTATTAAAGAAATATATATCAAGAGCAGTAATTAATTTCTAACATTCACAAAACGTAATAATAATTATGATTATACCTATCAAAAATAATACTTTTATCCCGGTTGATCAACATAACTGTTACGTTATCAACGATACAAATATAAAAATAATATAATAAAATAAGGTACCTGGTACATACCATGTTAGACAAACTGATACAGCCCTCCTGGAGTCCTGGCTCTTGCACTTTGAACATTATACATTGCTGGATCCTGGATACTGGAACCTGGATACTGGAACCTGGATAGTGGACACTAGCCACGATACAAATCTAATATATTGACTTACCTGTACCTAAATAAATAAATTTGGTACCTAAGGTATATTTTATAAAGTTTTATTTTTCAATATTTAAAAGTATTGGTTGCAAGAAAGATATAAACAGAATTTAATTTTTTAATTATTATTTTCACAAAATTTATATTATTTTGAATTCTTTAATAAAAAAAATTTATTAGATACCTAACTAAATATTTAATGTAATGTGTAAATTATACATATTTTTAAAATAGAATTTATAAAACATTAAAACGTATACCTACTAGGTACCTACGTAGGGTATTGTATTTGATTTAATAATATCCTTAGGTACCAAGTTAATAATATTTTTTATGAATTCTTAATTTGATACTAAATTTAAATAATAACGTATAATAGGTATCAAAACTCTGAATTATGGTTATTTTAGGGTGACCATATTAAGAAAATAAAAAAACGGCACAGTTGTTGCTTCCCCCCACAAAATAAACCCTCATCCATATACATTCACTATTCACACATATGCACACAAATCTCGAGAGTAAAAGTCCAAATCTCTGTCATATCATAAGCAATTATCTTCTTTTTACATTACCCCTTTTAGTAAAATAACCTAAATAATAAAATATTTTCTCTTAATTATTCATCAAAGGACACACAATGTTGTATTTCATTTGCGTTTTATATTTTTTTCATATATATAGATACTTTATTTACAAACATTAATACTCGTACATTATATAATAAATAATATTGAAAAACCGTGATTAAAACGGACAATCTTCTATAAACGGGATAAAAGCATGTCATTTGAAATTGGTCGGGACAACGAGACGTCTGGTCACCCTAGGTTATTTTGTATATTATTACGAGTACGTAGGTACTAATAATAAATATAATATATTCCTATAATAATCTTGAATCGATATTGGTATAGTGTAAAATTATAAATAATAATAAGTGAAATTAAAAACTAACTTCAATAATCAAAACCACAGTTCAACAATTTTTCTAAATGCCTACAGTATGTCAATAACTGTATAATATATAATATATGTCATCCTATGAAATTTAATAGAAAAACAAAGCAATAAATTAAAGTAAAAGATGATAATTGCACAGTAATTATAATTATGTAATTCCACTTAAATTTCAATATAAACAATTGTACCCGTGTAAAAGTATTAATTACCATATTATATATTTCCATAGTTTTTTAATTCATTATATTATGAATTTATGAATTCAAAATTACCATACAAACACAATTACTGCACAATATAAAAATTAATATTAATTGTTTAAAATTTAAAATATAAAATAATAAAAAAAAATAAAAAATACATAATAAATTAATTTACAGTTTGAATATTATTTTAAATAAGAACTTATTAAATACATATTAATTGAATCATACTGCAGGCATTAAAATGACATTATTTAATAATAATAAAATAAAATAACACAATACAACACAACACAAATTTTTATCTTTTATTTTAAATATATATGTTTAAAAATATTATTTATTGTAGGGTTTACTATATTTTTATAATATTTGACTAACCTTATTATAATGTCCAGCACAGAATTTGCTGTAATTACGTGGTTCTACTTTGACTCATTTTTGACTATTCACTTGATTGTATATTTGTAACTACGTAATAAGAAATAAAACGTTAAAAATGTATAACAATAAAACGTTTATAAAGATAAGAAATTAAATAAAAAGGTTATACATTTTTTAAAATATAATAACTATATGATGTTTCATCTCAATAAAATATTGATATATAATGTAGATTAATGGCTAATTAGTAATTGGTTTCGTGATATAGAATTATTATATTATTGAAATGAATATTTAAAAATAATTAGAAAATATACAAATATTATAGATTATTAATTTTACTAATATATCAACTTTAAAAAATTATATAATAAATATCGAGAATGGAGATTTTTGTAATTTTTTGGAAAAACTTTAACCAATATACCATGGTTTCATAATATAACAACCAATATTTACTATTTAATATTATATTAAAAACTAATATTAAAATAAAATAAATACCTACCTAATAATTTTACAGGATTATTGAAAATTATTTATAATTTTAAATATGTGTATATTACGAATTTTATTCATATTGTCTTTAAAATTATTTTATTTATCAATTATAATAAAATATATTTTAATACACAACGAAATTATATTATCGTTTATATTAATTATTTAAAATATTATTTACTTTTTTTTATAATATTTCGCTTACCTTCATTGTGATGTCCAGCAAGGAAAATCCATTTCCTTAGCAGTTGACGGTTATTGAATTCACCAGTATTGTTATACTTTATTCTACTTTGGCTCATTTTCGACTAGGTATTCATTTAATTAAGTATCTTGTATAACGACGTAAAAATAAATAAAATGTTAAAATATTATAACAATAAAACGTGTGTATAAACACATATTATAATATAAAAACAAAAATTATAAAATAAAAACGTTTGAATTTTGTAAAAATATTACAATAACTATATAATGCTCCATCACCATAGAATATAGATATAATATATAAACTATAAACGTATAATGTAGTTTCATAACAGCTGTTTGATTTTAGGACATAGATTTATTTCACCGTTGAAATAAATAGAGCTATAAAGATAAATTGATACAGTATATTTTTGTAACTTTTTGGAAATAAGTTAATCGATAAGTGAAGATACTTCAATATAATTTTTAGAATTCCAACTACAAAATTAACAATTTTATTAAACATAATGTTAAAAATTTTAAGAATAATCTTAAATATCTAGATAAAATTAAAAATGTTAAAAAATTACAAGAGATCTATATTTTCACGAAAAGTTCATGTAACAATTAGATACCAATAACTACTCATTAAAATTTTCACGTCTCTATACTTTCAATATTGCCCGATCATTAAATTATCGTAAAATATAGAAATTATGTTATAATAAATTCAGAAAGTTTATAAACTCTAAACGAACACAATATTAATTGCATAATATAATAATTAAAAATTAATACATATTACCAATGTAAAATTTTAAATTTTATTAAAAAATACAAAAATTAAATAAATAAATTTATAGATTGAATATTACGGAATATTATATTTAGTTTTATATTTCATTCATATTTTCTTTAAAAAATTATTATATTTAACAAATGTAATAAATATAGTAATACACAGGGAAATTATTATCTTTTATTTAAAATATTATTAATACTATCTTTGTATAATTTCTTCACTTACCTTTATTATAATGTCCAGCACGGAATTTGCATTTCCTTAGCAGTTTACGATTGTTGAATTGACGAGTACTTTCATACGTGATTGAATTATATTTTGACTCATTTTCGACTATTTATTTATTTATAAACTTGCAGCTACATTATAATAAATAAAATGTTTAAAAAAAAGTATAACAAAAAAATGTTTCCACGAGTATATATAAAAATAATAATAAAATAAAATATAAGCGTCGCAAATTTTTATAAAATATTATAATAATTATATGATGTCCATCACCATAGAGTATAAATGTATAATATGATGTAAAATACTATAATGTACCTAAACGGTTGATGCGTTTGATGACATAGAATAATAATTATTGTATTATTGAAATAAATAATAATAATCCATACATAGAGTATAGGTATTAGGGAATATACATTATCAATTTTAAATAGCGATAAAAAAAATTAGACTGGAGATTTTTGTAACTTTTTTAAATTACGTTAATAAGCAATAATATGTCGTTCATTTGGTTTGAAAGAAATTTTTCCTTATTTGTATACTGCTTTAAGTATAGCTGTGACCTTACAGGTATCCAGCGCCTCTCCAGAACGCGCTTTTTCAAAGCTTAAACTGATTAAAACATAACGATCGACTATGAACGAAGAAAGACTTGAAGCTTTGATGATAAGAGCTTGTGAGTTAAATGTGCCCATGGATTTTGAAACAATTACTAATAAGTTTGCATCTAATAGTTCTGTACTTACAAAATTACTATTGTAATAAAATTATATTATAATAATTATTTATTAATTTTAATGAAATTATTAAATTTATTTTTATTTACTATTGTTTTTTTCATTATAACTAGTATTTATTTATAAAATAATCTCCTATATTATATGCGTAATAATCTGTATTTATATAATTAATAGTTTTAATATTAATAGTAATACGTTTGTATATTTTCATGGAATAAGTTAAAATGATAATTATTGTTATTACTATAACCATAGTTGATAGTTCAAACTTCTAGAGTATAAAATTTAAATTATTGGGGTAGGTGGGCGGGTCAAAAATAATTTAATTTTGCTCCACAAAAATTTATTAAACTCGGCGCCACTGCATTTAACTATCCAAAATATTTTGTATATAAAAAAGTTGAAGTATAGGATTTCCAAAAAAAATTTTTGCAGGGGTCCCCCTATAATTTGCATTTTTATGTTTTGTATAAAGACAAAAAATTTTTCTCCTATTAAAATTATAATTAAACGTCTTAGAAAAAATTATATAATAATTTTATTATATTTTACATTTAACTAACCAAAATATTTTCTATATAAAAAAGTTTAAGTATAGGATTTCAAAATACTTATATAAAATGATAAAATAGGTTTTTGGTACTGTAGGTACTTTTTTTTTTTGTCCAAAAACGTTTTAGTGGTTCAATTTTTTTTGTTAGTGTTTCACAGTGCTTTGGAAGGAACGCGTTCAAAGGAACTCATTCCTTTGATTTCGTTCCATTTTTAAGAACTTATCGGGAACGTAGTTCCTTTTTCATGTTTAGGAATTAGGAACGTATTGGAATTTCGTTCACTTTTTAGAGGAACATGAACGATTTTTTTCGTTCCTTTCTTCGTTCATTTATTTAAAAAAAGAAGTAATTAAATCATTTTTAGAATTCAAAGAAAAAAATTTAAAACTCTTAAAAATAAGCTATAAAAATAAACCTATAAACGATATTATTGATAATGTTTACAATTCTAATAATTCTGTGACGACGTATTTATCGGCGGGACATCGTTAGTGGCTGGAAAAACCGTTTACGCAATTAAAAATATAAAATACTTACATACCCGTATATGAAGATATTTTATATTTTTAATGCGTACCTATAATGGGCTACGACTAAGCTTGATCGAAGTTTCAGTGTAATTTCAATTTTCAGTAACATCAATGTGGTAAAACATTTGGAAATTTTTTTTAAGTTATTACTTTATTAGTTAATATATAGGGGAATCAAATATGTTGAGGGGGATGTAACCTCCCTCCCACTATACACTATATTGACGTAGGTAAGTAATATATACTTTCTCGTAAAAAGTTTTAAAATGGCTATAAAATAAATTCTTGTATAATAAATTATATTGAGAAAATTTGAAAATGATTGAGGAACGAAAAATATGTTCCTTATTTAGGAACGAGGAAAGGAACTAGTTCCTTTCTTCAAGCCAGGAACTAAAAAGGATTTACCTAGTTTCTTTTTTAAAAAAGGAACATGAACGTGAACTAATTCCTTTTTAAAAGTAACTTTCCAAGCACCGGTGTTTCATTAATTGTTTTTTTTTTTTTAAATCTTGATCTCTTAGATAGTGTAGAAATTATTTCATCACAATGTTTTATAACAACATTTTGATTTCTTCGTTCAAATTTGAACAATTATTGTACATGCCACACATAATTTCCATTTTATTTTTCATTTCTTCATATTTTTTATTGTTTTTTTTCTGTTTCCGGTCTTTGTGTTATAAAATCTATGATAGAGATAATGAATAATGACGTCTTGGACAGTGAGAATATTTTCCTGCGATGAGACACTCGTCTTTACACTACGACAATTTAATTTACTACCATGACTGCGACTATCAAGGTGTACTATCATCGTGTAAATGCACCTTTAAGGTGCTATTGTGCTAATACTTAATACCTTGGTGTAACCTAAAACTAGGGCCCTAAACCTAGGGCTAGGTGTAATACTTAATACCGAAATAAACGTGAACAGCGAGTCCACCTACATATACATTTATAATTTTTGATTACAATATTAAATAATGTAACATTAGGTAATATAAAGGAATAAAGGTAGATAAGTATCACAATTTATTGTATCTACCTCCGGGCGTAAATTTTTATTTAAATAAAATCCTATTTAGAAAACAAAACTATGATGACAAGTAACAATTTAGTATTAGGTACACGCTATAATAATAAATTTCAAAATTACAAAAAGTGGAATGAAAGACGATTGGTGATGAAACATTATTAGAGAATATTATATAATAAATAACAAATTAGGTATAGTAAAATATGAATTTCATATTTACCTGTATAAGTATTTATAAAAAATAAGTTCTGAATCAAACATACCTAGGCCCCGGTATGCAAAACGCCTTAATTCGGCCTTGCACATAAATCCACATTCTTTATTCGGGTAAACATTTCTCATGGAAAACTTGTAAACAAAAAACGCATTGAAAATTTAAATTAGTTTAATTTATTAGGTAAATTTTACTGTTGGATAAATAGCAGCAAGAGGAAAACCGTAAAGATTAGTAGATATCTAGAGTCTAGACATTACAGAATAGAGATCAAATGTCAAGGAGATTTATCTATCTATCGAGAAAACCGCCTATGCCAAGAGTTAGTAGATGTTAACAATATATGTAATAAATACAAATTAAAATATGTATCATAGAGATTAATTAAAATATTCAACATAATGGGCAAATGATTAATTTAAAGAGAAGAAAATTAAACCTTAAGAATTTATTATTTTGTATTTTTTGAATAAATACTTAAAAAACATAATTAAATAAAAAAATTTTAAATCAAATAGTTTTCGGTTAGTAAAAAATTCTTTTATAAAATCAACCAGTATATAAAAAATGAATTAGACTCTAGCAAAATAGATTTAAATTTGTTTGAAGGAAATAATACAAAAGTAGTCTCCTCCAAAATGCCAATTCATCCACAAAAAAAAAAAAAAAAATATTTGAGAATTTATTAATTTTGTTCCATAAAATATTTTATAAAATAAACTAAAGGTAATCAAGTCACATTATTATATTTCATTAAAACAAAAAGTATTGATATTAATATTTAAAATAATAAACTTCTTTTAGTCCAAATAATTGTTTTAAGTAAATTAAGAGATGGATGAATATAAAACAACATTAATATATCACAAATGTAAAATCGTTTTATTGGTATTTTTAATTTTGTACTTCAATAAATAGTATTAAAACTTACAAATTGAGATAGAAATTACTAATAAATAAATTAAAAAAAAAAAAGTATATTATTCATCCTTAATTATAATAAACAATATCAAATTATTTATTATTTCACATATTTGTGTATATTTTGAGGGTAAATACACAAAATAGTTTTAAATAAAGACCATTCAAATTTAAAGAATGTAGTACGTATTTTTTGTACTATTTGATTCATTTATTATTCACATGGTACAATTGGTTTTTAAAACACAGATTTTCAACGGTCTGTGTTATAACCTGGAAATAAATATAACAAAGTCTTGGCTAATTTTGTATTAACATTCATGGAAGTTTTTCTGCCCAGTTCCGCTCTGCATGTTGGACATTGGTATACCTCAGCACTGAATGATCTTTTAAGACATCCCTAAATATAAAAATTTTACATAAAATAAACTAAGATGTTTTGCAGTAAATACTCGTATTAATAAAATGTTTATTATTCTCACTTTACAAATATTATGAGAGCACTCTGTTGTTATTGGATCTAAGACAATTTCTTGACAACATATGCACAAAAACATTTCTTCAACTCTATCCAAGAATGCCTAAAATAATTATTACAAATAAAATAAATTCAATAATAGCTTTACAAATGACTAAACCAAATTAACATACCTTTTTGCCTTTTTTTAATAAATCCTTACAGTCGTCCCAATATTTTTTATTAGCAACGTCATTTGCAATAAGTTTTTCTGCTTCTTTTTCAAGTTCATACTGAATTCTTATGATTTTTTCTGGGCACTCATTATCATCTTTTACAATTGAACTGTTATCAGACTCATTATTCACACACTGTTCATTATCTTCTATACCAACATCTTGTAGTGTCCTTTTTCTTTTTGAACCAGTTAATTTGGTTTTTGTCTCTGTTGCTGTAGGTGGTATATAGTTTTCTGGATACTAAAAAAACAAAATTCTTAAACTCTGACCAAATTTTAAATATATTATGATTATAGAAATTTTAAACTTACAATTATTTTAAGGTCCAATTGAGCCATACGTTTTTTGCCTGCTATTGTCCAAGGAGCAGGTATGGGATCATCTCGTCTTAAAACAAAACGCCAAACAGTGAATCCTGATATTCCAGCTTCTGGGTAGTATTTAACTACTTTATAAATACCATCATACCTACAAAATATAAAACTTAATTTAATTATAAATTGAAAGAATATTTAAATATAAATTATATTTAATTAATATTAATAAAAAAAAATATTAATAAAATAAATGAAATGTATTAAATTATAATTTTAAAATTAAGAGATTTGAAGCAATGATTTTCCTACTCCATCTAGTACCATACTAGTCTGTGATTTGCATACATTTGTAAAAAGTAATTTTTTGTGGATTTGGGTAAATAAATTACCCACAAGTACTCAAATATAAATTTAATTTTAAGAATTTAGAAGTTTTCTATTCTAACATTATGATCAATCTAGTAATGCAATAAGAATTTTAAAAAACGGATTATAGAGGATTTTATTTTTCATTTTATTAAGTTCTTCAGAAGTTGAATATTTACAAAATATTAATTAAATTTATTTTAATAATTGAAGAAATCTAGGCAAGAAAAAATTACAAAAAATATAATTTAATTTTAAAATAATTTGATGATAAATTTAAATTAGTTTCAGATTCCTAATCACATTACTAAATTGATCATAATGTTGAAAATAGAAAACATCTAGATTCCTAAATTTCTGTGTTATGTAGAGAAAGAAAATTTCTACTTGCAATCAACTTAAATAGACTTTTGGTTTTAATTCATATTTTTAGTTAATATAATATTATATATATAGTTTTATTTAAAATGATTCAAACCGATTTCCAGATTCAGGCGCATATTTTGAATGTTTAAGGAGTTTATAATTCCGTACAACTCTAACAGGTTTTCCATTTTTCCAATCAACTGCTGTTGCTCCTTTTTCACTATCAATTTTCGCGTTACAATTTAATGCCAAAGCTCTGTAAAATGTTAATAAATATTATTAAATAATGTAAATTAATGCTTTATATAAAAATAATTAATGATTATATAATTTTACCTATTGTAACGTGTTAATTCTTGATCACAACTTTGCAGAGCAGTACGTTTATTTCCAGATAAATCTCGCCCCCCAGAACCTGTATACAAAAATTCATCACCATTGTCGACATCATCTTCATAGCCACCACTCAACACAATACTAAATGCACCCTGATTATCACGGCCATGTATTCCTCCAACAGGAGGACGATGTATGCCAGCTTCAGATACTTGTACACGGAATAACCACGTTGTCCCAACTTCTACACCAGGTATGGGACCAAAATGATTCGATGGAACAATATTACATTTTTTTGTTCTGCCAACACATGCCATACCTTTCCCCCAATCTCTCTTTGACGTAGTTGTTGCTTGAGGAGTCTTTTTCTTTGAGATTTTTAATTTATCACCAGCTTTAACAATTTCATTTTCATCATTTTTACAAGATGGACAATACCTAGAAATTTAATTATATCAAATTATAATACCATTCAATATTCAATTAATATTTAAGACAATTTAAATGTTACTAACCAATTGTCATCTCCAGGTATTGCAGTCAAAGGTGGTTGAAGACACATCATATGATAAGGATGATTGCATTCATCACACATTAATTGTTTATCTTCATTTTCTTTGCCACCACAAACACGGCAACCACATTCTTTGCACGATTTACCTGTGTCATCTTTACATTTAATACAATATAAAGCACCAATTCCTAAAGTACAAAAATTTAAATTTAATTTAATTAGGTAGTCATAGTATAGTTTTATTTTCTTTAGTTTATTTATTCATTCTTACTTATTACAGGTGGTCGTTGTTGCATTATTTTATCTTCTTCTGGTGTTCTTTCAGCAAGTAGTTTACACGGTTTTATTTTATAAATATCATCAAGAAATTTCAAATGGCAATTTTTTAATATAGCTTTGTCCATTCCAACAGTTACGTCTCCGATAACTTCACGGCCTCTTCTGTTAGTTTTTATATCTTTTACTAATACATCGTACCAATAGCCGCGTTCTCGTGGATATTCTACATTGTAGTTCATAAGCACTTGATCACCAACTTTTAAATTATCAAATGGTATAACTTCACGTGAATGTGGTCGTATATCTTTAAATTCAACTTCTATAGGATCCTCATCAACACTAAAGAAAAATTTATCAATATGAATGTAAAATAAAAAATAAAAAAAATGGTAATTTTTAATTTACTCTACAATCTGAACAATATAAATTAGTCCATCATTTTGCATAAGAATCTCAGAATTTGTTGGTCTATCTATTAATGAAAAAGTAGGATCTTTTTTAATTTTTACTAGTTTACTTATGAACCATGAGCCAAAGTAATTATCTTTTATGTCAACATAATCTCCTACTCTAAAAAATTTGCTTTCTTCTGATATATCATCTGAATCATTCTGAATATAACAAATAATTAGTAAGTACATTTTATTAGGTATAGAATTATTTATACAAAAAAATTATTACTTCATCCAATGTTGAATTAGTTGTAGAAGAACTACTTGTAGTAGGAATTTCATTTTTAAAATTTTTATCAACATTTGATTTTTTTGATGGCGATTTTTCAACAATATTTATTCTAACCATTAATTGAATAACATCATTTACATTTATACCATAGTCAAATAATCGATAATTATTTTCAAGCTGAAATATAAATATCACAAATATATTAATTTTATATTAGGTACATGTATACGTAATATTGTTATTTATATTTAAATCATTATTTTATTAATTAATTAAATATATTATAGATAGATAAGAACTAACACATTTTTTTTTTTTTTTTTTAACAAATTAGTTTCTAAACATAATTTAAAAATAAACTATAATTTGTCTTTGATTCATTCTTGAAATTTGTCATATATTTTATTTATTTATAATTTTCTCTTCTTTCTTAGTGTTGTAAATTTCAATTTGTTAATTTTAATTTATAATTAAAATAGGTATGTACCTAGGTATTATACCCCTTATTATACCTTATAAAATAAAACAATTATTATTAATTTTTCTCTAGTAACTACCAATGGGCACAATAAAGATAGAAAATATTTAAAATTATGTTTAAAAACATAAAAACGTTTGTTTTAAGACCTTTAATTATGAATATTAATATTTTTTGTGTTTAAAATAATATTTCTTGATAAATTTAATGCATATTATAATTAATTGATTATATAATGGATCATACACATTTAATTAATACTGGGAATAAAACTAAGCAATTTTACTGTACCTACACTGCGTTTCAAATATACCGCTTTCGCGCATCACGAATGACACTGTTGGTCGTTTCAAGGAAAATTTTCTCCCACTCTAATGTAATTTTTGAGCCAACTACACACGAGCGTTACCAACTGAACTTTACCGTCGTGTATACACCCAAGTTGAAATATTAATTAATTACCTGATGTACCACGGGTTCAACCAATTAGGTTACCATCAATTTATTGACGGTGTATAACAGTCTACTGCCAGTGATCGATAGGAGCGTGCTAGTTAACAAGTGGGAGATGCGCGCCGCCAAACGTAAAATGGTTCGTCGAGCAGGGTTGGAACGCAGTATACATAATACAATTGCTTTACAGATAAATTGTACATGCATGGATTAAAATTAAACAATTTGTATAAATAGGTATACAGTTGAATTTTATTAATCTAAAAAAGTACAATTTATCTAAACAGATAAAACCGTATGACCAAGTTTCTCAATTTGAACTAAAATTATACAGCCCATTTAGGTAATATTATATATATAAAATATAATCAATATATAATTTACCAATTATTTAAATATCAAAACATATACTAGTATCAATCAAATATACTGATTAATCATATAGGTACCTAGTTAATGTAGCTATTAAATTAATTCTATACAAATCGCATGATGATAATAAATTATGGTCAATATATTAATAAATAGCATGTTATTTAAATTATTTCTTGGGTTTATTTCTATTATTCATATACCTATAACCTAAATAAAATAATATATATTATATATTTGTTTAATACCTACAAGTTATAAATTTATAATAGAAATAAAATAATATAACAGTACAGGTAAAAGCAAAATTAAAATTAAAATAAGGAAATAGTGATCAAAGAATTCCAATTAGATATTAACTATTATTTTAATATAAACAGTAGGGGTTGTTTTATTTGTTATTTTACTTTATTTTATGATATAAATATTTTTTGAATTCTTAAGTGAATCATAATTTCTAAAGAAATTCATTGTATTATTAGAAAAAATAAAACATTTAAATTAAATAATTAATATTATTATTATTTATAATTTTTTTTTGTTATAATTATATTGAAATATTAAAAAAAAAATTGAACAAAACGATGACTATAACAATTTTTGTTATCAAAATTGTAGCATTTACTACAACAGTGATGCACTGTTTTTGATTGTTTTACAATAAACATGAAGTAAAATTCCTATGATACACAGTAATATAAATATACAACACTCATGACTACCTATTACTTTGCTTTATTCTACTTTTGTATTAATATGAAAATTAAATTAAATATACAACATGATAAGACAAACCTATGATAAAATATATTATGTAAAATATAATTGAAGTTTGGCCTTCGAAAAACTAGATAACATTGATTATGTTAATAATACATAGTCATATTTAATAATCTAAATATCTAAATCTCTTCTTTTTGTATTAATTTTATTTACTTATTAAATTTGTTAATGCGGAAAAATATCTTTAAAATATAAAAATTAATCATTTGTAAAGTTATTTTATGTTATTATGTAATTGTTTAGATAGATATATACAGGACCGGATTGGACAAATTCGGCCAGAGTTTTCTGTAATTTGCCGGCCCACTTACTAACTGGTGGCCCTGTACCCAATTTTTTTTTTTAATGACTAAGTGCACTATTAGAAGATGTACATTAAATTTTTTCCTAAAAAATTAATAATATTCTTTGGTAAATATTATAGGTAGTTAATAGTTTTAAACCTACGTGAATTAAATTCACATGCACATTCCATAATCCATATCACCTGCTTATCCAAGGCATGATTATTCATAGATTCCTTAATAGTATTTCAAAATAATATGTATATACCTAGCGTATAAGTTAATTTTAGAGTATTATCACAGAATAGATTAAATTTGGTCTATTCTGTGGTATTATATAGTGCATCGTGATTCGTGATTGTAAAGACGGATTTATATCTACGTGTAGTTTGTAAGGAAAGGCCCATACTAGAGCACTATAGAACCTATAGTGCCTTAGCCCATACGAATATTTAATATTAACAACCTATTACCGTGTACTGTATACTGTATGTATATGCAAGCCTAATATTTTGTGTTTATTTCTGTAAATTTTACTCTTAGCAAATTTTTAGTCAGCAGCCCTTCATGACTTAAACAGCCCAAAATTGTCACGGCCCACAGTTTTACTTGGTAACTCACCGGGCCAATCCGGCCCTGTGTATATAATAATATAATTTAATTATTAACTAGTCTTTAGGCACTTAACTGATAGTGTTAATTATCACAATAATAAAATAATTGTACAAATTAACTTTATTTCCTAAAAGGAGAACGAGACATTTACAAATATTATACATACTTATAATTCAGGAGAAACTAGATATTTTATATATTATATAGGTACAGATTAATGCAAAAAATTAAAAATCATTTCATAACGCGTTAACGCCCTCGTCAATGCTATAAAAATATATTACTGACGATCACGTGACACAATGGTGTTGTTACGCAATAATTGTAAATAAATACTATAATACAGAATACAAAATACGAATATTCTTACTTGTTTGCCAGCGAAAAACAGTCTCTGATTTTCTGGTTTGACATTGAATTTTTGTTCGACTAATTTCTTGAATTCTTCGATTACCGTTATCCTAGATGTGGGTATAGTGATTGACAAACCAGTATCCATCATTCTCACTTGTACATACATGATGAAAGCAGTTGAGTTTCCTCGTGTCGTCACCAGTAATAAAAATTTATAGTCAAAAAAACTGTTAAAATTTATGAACAAATGTACAATAGGTATGTCAATATTTAAAATAATATAATAAAAATTAAAGTTTTCGGAGACGCGTTGCACGGATGTGTACTTTTACCTGATTTAAGACTGTAACTCCTCTCTTTTCTTACTTCAGACTTGTTTTGTAGTTTATACTCAATGAGTATTCCGGTGTGCCGATATTTTGTACATTATTTACGTGGAAACAGCATTCAAATTTCTCAACGATTAACCAACAGTTTACAAATGGCCGCTCAAAGAAAGATTTATTTTATTCAGCAAGAAGAGCGACGACGGACAAAGACAAATTGACAATCGAGTAAAGACTAGAAAATAACAATAGTAGTTCAGACTCGGTATACAACACATAAAACGTTTTGGCGGGACGATTGCAGAGCGCGGCAAACCCAGTGAGCAGACGGAGAATTATTGCGGAATGCGGAATGCGCGGCTGCCGGCCAACAACCTACTTCCAACACGATGACAATCGAAATCGAAACTCGGCAGTCGGCGCCTCGGCGGTCGACAAACCGACATCGATTAACCGATACATTTTAATATAATAATCGATAGTTGACAAAAAATCGATTAATTTCAAAACGGTCATGTAATTAATAATTATTATTAATATTATGTTGTTTAAAATAATAACATGATTTTTAATTATGATAATATTACCATATCAATATTTACTATAATTTAGTACATTTTAGTATGACAGATGTCGGATTTTGGAGATTGGAAAATGGAAACAGACGAGAGAAGTTGTAGTCGAGCAGGCCAAACGTCAACACATCACATATTGGTGGTTATTTTTTTTCTATTATATTATATAATATATATTTGTAATTACTAATTAATTTATTACTTGTTATATTATTTTAGACAATACTTTAACAGACAAGTCTAAAATGAACAATGGGCAGGGATACAGGGTCATGACAAAACACGAACAGTGTTATAAATTTTAAATGTATAATAATATTATAATATAATTATAATCAATCGTCTTGTTTGTTAGTTTTTCGGATCTCGATATTTTCTGTCGACGTGTTAAATTCATAGACCTTATACCACGATGTAGAGAAAATAAGGTGACATCACTCGACCTTTTATCAGTAAAAATTGCGGGTATTTTTTTAGGCATTTTGGTAGTTCTAATTCGCTATCCAGGAGGCGCCACCATTCGCCCGGAGGCCTATATTTCTATACTGAAAATATGTCAGGATGAACGTTTTTAATTATTTTTAAATTAATTATTCTTTATTTGTAATTTTTATTATTAGTATAGTTTTATAAGGTAATAAGTAATTATTGTATTAATTTTTAAATTATGTAAAATGTGTCTTTTAACGGTATTTAAGAAAAATATTACAACTTGTACATGGCAATCATAATTATTAAGTACATTAAATTTATTTTGAAATCTGAACTACTCTTTGTCCAAGATAATTATTGACTTCATTATTTTAGCCCTTCTGCTCTTCTGCGTGCTGCTAATGTAAAATATTAATCCAATATTGATTATTTATTATCTTTATACATGGTGAAAGGGTTAATGAATTCTGAGATAAATATAATGAATAAAGCTATAAAGGTATTGGTTTTAGTACTAAATGAAAAAATTTCCTTGAATTAAACTAAGTTTTTTACATTAAGTCAATTAGTTAAAACCAATAAACTGAAAATGTATTTGTGTACATTAGGAAAAGGGAAGTAGATAGTAGGTACTATTTGATCACAATTTTTTTCTTGTACTGTACATAATGTAATATTATAATTATTATATTACATTATTACGTATTATAAATATCATAATACGTATATCATTGTATAAATGGTTATACAAGGATAGTCATCTCTTAACCAAAACGTCTTTTAAGAAATAGCCAAATAGGAATTAAAATAATACATACCTATTATAATGTGATACATAAACGTATATTGTGGTTTTTAAAATAAAATATAATCCATATTTTTGAACACAAATTAAATTACATATAATATAGCAATAAATATGATAGAAACATAATATTTTTTAATTATAAATTATAAAAAAAATAAATAAATAAGGATATGTAAAAAAATCGCTATTAATTTCATATAAAAATCGGCCTCCGCTCAAATGGTGGCGCTTCCTGGGTGACAAAATTGTACTACCAAAATGCCGCAATTTTTACACCCACTAATTTGGTTAGGTCTATGGGTTAACCTATGGGTTATCGATATGATTATCGCCCCCGCGGTTTCATTATCATTTTATAATTTAATATTTTATCTATGGAAAAATCATTGAAGAGCCGTGTTGCCGTATTCTAGAGAGCTTATCTTATAGAGTTATATACTCATAAGCTTATATGGATTTTCAAACGTATTCCATTTATTATAAAATTAATCTACTTACTTTTTTATTTGCCAAACCGTGTTTACGTTTTTAGTTACGTGTGTACTCTGCGATTATGAGTTGCCGTGATCCTAAATATAAACGACCATGAAACCGACCGTCGTAAAACACTGATTATAGTCATTTACATAATTAGTACGTACTCGCGTTTTTAATTTCTGATCATTATCTAACAAAGTAGTAATAAATGTCAAAAACAAAAATTCTATAACGGCAGGTTGGATGTCGTTTTATTAAGAAATTTTATTTTAATATTACCAAGTTACCTTCATAGGTATCGGCATTAAATCAACTTAAAAAAAAATCTAAACGTCAACAATATTATTTCTCTTTTCTTTTTTTTTCTAAAAAAAAGTTACATATTTTATTAAAAAATGAGCGTACCAGTAGCAATTGGATCTACGTTTTTCGGATGTATGAGCAATGTTGTTTTCTTAGAACTTTTGGTCAAGTACGTATAAATGAATTGATTGTTTATGACACTGTGCATTTAATTTAATATTAGTATACCTAGCATTACAAGAACTGAAAATATAATGCGTAGTTTATAATTTTCAGAGAAGATCCCGGCATAGGAAATTTGATCACCGTTTCTCAATTTTTGATAATCGCATTGCATGGATTCATATTTACTGCAAAATGCGGTACAAAGAAACCAAGCATTAGCATCAAGTATGTTGTCACATTTTATAAAGGTAGTATATGTGTGTGTGTTTTTTTTTTTTTTTTTTTAATATAATTTACAGTAATTTAATTTTTTATATCTTAAATAACTATAATATCAATGATTAATAAAATTTAATATAAAATTCAAATCAATATAATGAAAATATTATTCTCTTAAATTTTAGTAATAATTATTTAAACTCAATGTCTATCATAAATGTCACCAACATTAATTTATTCTTGTGTCACTATGATTTTACTTTATTTACCTTTAGATGAAATAGACATAGATATAAACCTTAATATAAACTATGTGTTATACAGTGCGATCACGGTTTTTGGTAACACTTAATATTTCGGATAAATGATTTTGTATTGAAATTAATTTTTGTAGGGACTTAGAATATACTAAAATATATTATTTGTGAAATTTTCAAATTTTAACAATTACAGTACACGCATGCACAATTACAACTTGTGTTTTTCTAAATGGCAACACCTATTTTTAATACCGTATTTAGATTCACCAATATTCTTAAATCAATTTTATTTATTACAACTTTGATCTAAATAACTGACTGTATTGTGCATGCTTGTACTGTAAGTGTTAAAAATTTGAAAATTTCACAAATAATGTATTTCAGTATCTCCTAGGTTCTTCCAAAAATTTATTTATACAAGGGTTATCTGGCTAAAATATTATGTGTTACTAAAAAATGTGATTGCACAGTATATATATAAATATATAGGTAAGGCATCCTCTTAATGTTATAATATATATTTGCATTGTATTAAAATATATAATTATGTAATTTGAATTATTTTTTCAGAGGATACCTTATCTTGGTTGCAATGTTCTTTATAACTAATGTATTAAATAATTATGCATTTGATTTGAATATTGCCATGCCACTTCATATGATCTTCAGAGCTGTATGTTTTTTTTTTTTTTTTAATGTTTATCATTTTAATATTTATTTATTTATTTAATTAACACTGTGTGTATTCATATATAATGTAATGTTATAATTATAAATTATTTTATTTTAATAATTGTCAGCTATAGTAAAATTATATTTGTCAAATCTTTATAATTTACAACAAGTATTTTTTTAATATAGATATTTTAATCACAATTAAGTTATTGTAAAGACTGCAATTAAATGTATAAAATATAGTTTATAAATATGAATCTATAGGCTTTATCATAAATAAATGAAATGATTCTTTTTTAAATTTTATATATGTATTTACTTTCAATAATTTGTTTTTATATTATACCTTTTGAGATTTAATAATACTATGTTAAAATCTGTAAATAGTAAATACTTAATATAATTTTTATATTAAATCTTTAATATTTTTCTTTAACTATAAGTAGTACTTAAAATTTCATGTAAAGGCTCCTCATAATAATTTAATCTTGAAATGCTTTGTAATTGTATGTACTATGTGATAAATAATGACAATATTTTAAAGTTTAATAGAATTTGATGGTATATGGAATAATTGTTTTTTATATGGCAATTTATAATATAATAATTTTTTATGTCAGTAACTACTTTTAATTTTTATTATTGTTGAAATATAATTTTTTAGTCATTGTGTTATACTAATGAACATTATAATAATATGTTTATGTTTATGTATAATTTAGAAATTCACAATAATATTATTTTTGTTTTAGGGTTCATTAATAGCAAATATGGTTATGGGCGTAATTATATTGAAGAAAAAATATACACTTGACAAATATATCTCCGTGGGAATGATAACTGCTGGTATTTCACTATGTACAATTATATCAAGTCAAGATGTTGTAAGTATATATTTATAATATCTATAATATTATTATGTAAATATTATATATAAATTTATATATTTTTAGAAAAAAACTGTTGTACATGGTGTTGTGCAAAATACATCCGAATTAGAAGATTTCTTTTGGTGGTGTTTAGGTATTCATTTTAATTTATTAGATTTAACAATAATATATTTTATTTTAAATGCATGAAATATTGAATTTTGTATAAGTACTTATGACAAAAGTGATATAATTCAATAATTTTATTTTAGGAATTGCATGTTTAACTATAGCATTGTTTATATCTGCTCGAATGGGTATATACCAAGAAACATTATATAAGAAACATGGTAAACATCCACAAGAGGCATTATTTTATACTGTAAGTACTTATTTTAATATAAAATAACATTTTCTCAGTTAAATAAAATAATTTAATTAAATTACCTCTAGTATAATAAAAAAATTCTAACAATTTTTATACGTTGTGGTAGAAGTTAGTCATAGAAATAAAATATAATTATAATATAAAAAAACTACATAAAAAATAATAAATATGAATGAATTATAATGTATGTATGAATTACAGAATATAGGTTATTAAAAATTACAGGAATTTTTTTTATCATTTTATATGTTGATGTATTCTTATTTATTCTTATACTCCAGGTTTGTGACTTACAAACACTTATTTTACAGATATTGATGATTATGTAAATAAATTATTATATTATCTATAGTTTTTATTTTTTTATTGTATATGTATATTTTTTAAAGATGGACTATAAAAAGCAGACCAAATATAGTAGTGGATTAAATAATAAATCATTGCATTCAAAAAGAAACAATTCTGAGTAATGTGATTTATAAAATATTACGCATATATTTAAATTATACTATATTAAATAATCATAAAATAGTCACAAGTACTCAAGTTTTTTAAAAAAAATATTTAATGATTATTAAATTTTTTTAAATTTATTCACCAATTATTATTTTAATAAGGATAATGATAATACTATTTATAAATTATAATATTTTAGTCATTCATAATATTATTGTACATCATTAATTATATTATACTCCAAAGTTATTAAAACATTAATTGAAGTATGCACTTAAAAGTTTTGCTTGTGATAAACACAAATATAATAAGTTGTATATTCCTTTATTATTATTACTATAATTTTAATTTTGTTACATTTTCAGCATTTAATACCACTTCCGGGATTCCTATTCTTGTATTCTAATCTAAAAGAACATACATTAATGGCCTTTGAGAGTGAACCATTACCATACATCGGATTTGGTATACCAAGTACAATTGTTTACCTTATTGGTAATGTTATTACACAGTATCCTTTAATAATGTTTTAGTATTTAATTACATATTTTATTAATGTGTTTTGTAATTGGGTTTATTTGTATAGTATATACCTATATTATATTGAATATTTGGGAATATACAGTTGTATTGCAACAAAATTATGAAATTAAATAAAAATTTATATTTATACTTATACTTATGAAAGCATTATGTGTGATTAAAACATAATTAAATCTTAATTTACAAAAACATACATTATTATTTATTCGTACTAATGTCATAATTTTGTTGACAAACATGTTTATAATTTCTTATTCCTAATACATTACCTGATCAATTAAGTTCTATCTGAACGTATGGAAAATAAGAAATATAATTTGTTATCATATATTCAGATACATAATAAAATAACATTATATAAATTAATTTTAAATTTATCATAATTAATAATTGCTATTTACTAGATATATTTATTAAATATTTTATACACATTTTTATTATGCAATGCTGTTACTTATAGACTATATATGTAATATAATATTATTTAAACTTAGACATTACTCTATATTACATCAATTGATAAAGTAACTAACTAGTATAGTACTAACTATTGTAAAATTTACTTGATTTTCTACATTTCCATTTATTACTATTGTTATATTTGACATGGTAAAATAACATTATGTAACATAATTTATTGTTTTTCAAAAGTTAAGTATCTTAACTACCACTTATACCTTAATATGATTAGTGTAAATTTAAACCATTAATTTCTAGCCAAGTGTACTTATATAATCTGAAAATTTTAATATCTATTTTTAAAACATTAAATTAAAAATAATCTATCTAGTAAATAGCAATTATTAATATTATTTAAAAATAAAATTAAGAAGAATATTATGTTATTTCAGCATAATATTATATAATAAATAATTATAATTATAATGATTTTAAAATTTTTTTTTTATTTGGTTTATACACTTGGATAAAGTACATTTTGCTTGTAACATGTACACTTGAATTATATAAAATATTTATTATCCAAGTTTATTTCTTAACCAATTTTTTTTATAGATATTTATGTATAAGTTCAGTATATTTTTTAACGACTGAATGTTCATCATTGACAGTAACATTGGTTATCACATTACGGAAGTTTGCCAGCTTATTATTTAGTATATTGTACTTTAGAAATCCTTTCACTTTGTACCATTGGATTGGAACTATTTTAGTATTTGTTGGTACAGTCATATTTACTGAAATACCACAGAAAGTACAACAAATAGCTACACCAACAAAGAAACTGAAAAAGAATTAAAGTCACCTTGTTTCCATGATATGTCAATTATAGAATAATTTACAATTTTATTGATTTTTGAATACTACTTTTTTTTTAAATAATTAAAAATGTATTAATTTGTTTTATTTGAAAATAAACATAAATAATTTACAAAACAAATTAAAAGTCTTTGATCTAAATTTGGTAGTGTTATAATGTGATTCCTAACGTTAAATGTATTCTTAACCCAACAATATAATAAATAGTATTAATAATAATATAATATTTAAAAACATAATAGTGCATTTACTAAGTCTATTAGGTGAGTGAAACTGGTACAACTTTATCTTTATCAATGGAAACCAAAGTCTTTGCTAAATGCAACAACAATATCGTGTAAACTAAAATATGTACCAGTAATGAATCCTAATAGACCTAAAAGTATTGTGATAATGTCCATGTGAAGTTTCCAGTTAAATGCGCCAAATCCTTCATCCTTCCAGACAACCATGTGACATATAGGTGGGAATATCAGGGCCAAGAATGTGCTAGCGATGGCTCCGACTAATGATATAAATAATGCTAGATGAGGTATTACTTCAGCAGCCAAAACTGCAACAATAACATTAATTTTGTATGAGACATGAGTATTACAATAAAGATTATAGTTTTAGATTAAAAATAATGTAATTAGTTATTTATTGTCATTATAAAAACAATAATATTAGATATGAATTTGAGGCGCTTCATTTTACCAGTGAATATTTTCTAAAAATATTCTTTTTTTACAATTGATAATCAGTTTTTATTTTTAATTATCAATAATTATTTTGTAAATTAAATTTTTAACCATTGTTATTAATTATTCAAAATATATATTTATTTTATACTTATACGATGATATTTGGTTACTATTGAAAAAATAAATAAATTTTAAAAGGACAAATTAAGTAAATTTATTGTTTTCTAGTTAATGAACTAGTATTTTTTATGCATTTAAACAAGTTTGTAAAGAAAAAAAGATTAAATCATTTAAATATAGTAGGTATTAAAAAACTATAATGTACCGTTAACATATTCCTAAAAATGTAAACTAAGCGAGTAGTTTTTATTTTTATTTTCACAATAATTCTGATAATATTATAATAATAAAATTACATGTAGCAAACACTAGTGCAGCGCGCAATAAGTATTCCGCAAGGGCAGGCGATTGGAACGGTCCGTATTTTTCTTGTACTGACGGCCATAGGATGGCGACGGGTACGTAGAACTGCAGCGTGTAAGTACAGATGATCGCGAATACCATTAGACCAACGACGATTTTTGACAAACTGGAAAAAAATAGTTTTTTTTTTTAATTTTATTAAATCCATACCATCACGAGTAAGTCGTGACAGAAATATCTTTGTACGAATAATTTTTTTTTCTTACATTAGAGTGGGTGGTAGATTGAGCGTAAGACTGCCTTTAACGTCGTCACCGAATCTCCAGAAACCCACGAAGCCCATGGTCAATATGATTAAGGTCACAATAGTCATGCCGACGTTCAATACTCCCATGGTTGACGCGAATCTATTCGGTGTTTTCATTTCTAATTGTAGCGGTAATACCTGAAAAATTGGAAATTTCAACACGAAGGAATTAAAAACAATATTATATTAAAATAGTGTCAAATACTTTTGCTAATTTTGCTAAAATAAAAATTATTTTATAAAAAATAATTCAATTGAGAGTTTAATAACTAGGTACGACTGTACAAGTAAGTATATTCCAAGGATTCGTGAACTTTTTAAATTAAAAAAAAAATTAAAATTAAATTTAAAAATGATTTTCATCGACCCTTGAACGTACCAAGCTGATCCCTTCGAACGCATAAATGGCGGTGCCGAAGAACAACGGTATTTGAGACCAATGGGCCACTGCCGTTCTGGTGTTCAGAGTGGGTAAGTCGACCAGACAGTAGGACAGGATGATGCCGAGGCCGATGGCCATCGAAATGTTAGCGGCTGTCGACAGCGGTGCAATGAACTTCAAATTCCTGATCATCGCGCACGACATTATCGGTATCAAGGCGAATATCATGTGAATGTGTATGTCTAATACGGTTCCATATTCGTCACAAAACTGAAACAAACGTATGATAAAATAGTGTTATAATTAATTGATATATAAATGGATAATATACATAGGTACCAAGTATAGTTTTGAAATAGTATGTAAAAAAATGTATATGTGTAAAAAGTATGTGTAAAAATGTGTTTAAATATGTAGGTATAGGTACTAATGTTAATGAAACGAAGAACTTAAATTAAAATAGAATAAACAAATATTTAAAAATATTATTTAATACCTATATTATAATATAAAGTTAAGTTCCGTAATATAAAATTAAATTTGTGAATTACTTAATTTGGGTGTAATAAAGAAACGATAATCGATTTAATAAATCAAAATCCAATAAGGTTAGGGATTTTAAGAATATTATAATATTGAGGTTCAATAATATTGTTAAGTACCTACTTGTGTAATAAGTAGGTACTTAAAATATTTGATGTACAAGTATAAAAAATAACAAACCAAATGTAGGTAAACACGTATCTACTTTAATTTAATATTACTGAAAGAATTACCACTGATCGTTATACCTGTTTAATGGAATTCGACACGAATAATATGTACACACAACAGAATCCCAATTGAGTGATTATGACGAACACATTGACCGTAGTCCTGGAAAAGACACGTAAGTAAGTTCAGTAGTCAAAATGAGTCAAAATAATAGTGGAGGGATTTTACACCTAGACCTAATAGTTAGGTATTTAATGAAAACATTAAAAACTTCAAATTTTTAAACGTTACATATTAAGTAATTAATTTCCCCGACAAGTATTTATTTAAGTCTATTTATATTTATATTGTATATTTGTATTATCTATATAGTAAAATGTTAATATTAAAATATTATACACGCATAAATATTTCTATCATTGATCTTCGTACAAGTATATAACACTACCAATTTTAATATGAAGTATAGGAAGGATGCATTAAGTATAATAAGTGGAGGTATGGATTGTGTTAACTAAAAAAAGTAAAGGGATAGCATCTCCCTGTATTACCACCAATTCGACCACTGAGTAAGTTTTTTTTTTTATAAATCGGTTCTTGGTAGTTAGTAGTTTACATAATATGTATATTAGGTTTTATTATAAATTAACTTATACGAGGATAATTTATTATTTTATACTCGCGAAGATATTATTCATTTTGAATTTAATTCAAATTTAACATTACATTATTTACAACATGGTTAGCTGTGATCTGTGAAAAATTAATAAATTTAGAATTCAACCGGTTATAGTACCGGTTTAAGTACAAGTATAATATGTACCTGAATAAATCCGCGTGTTTTTGTAAACTTTTGGGTCCAGTGGCGAAAGACAGTTCGACCGTCTCCGAAAATGTCGGACAATGTTCTAATTTTAGTCGACTCTTTAGTTTATGAGCTACATTTAACTGTAAATACATGCACATAATATTATTATTAAATGATTTTGTCGATAGGCATTTTATTTGAATTATTGCTTATCTTCTATGGATATGTCGAGTTGAAAAAAAAATTATTATTATTAGATGGGTACTATAAAATAATAATGTACTTTTACTACTTTTAGATGTTATTTTGGAACCACAAGATAATATTATTATAAAATTTATTGTTATAGGTATAATTATTAGGCGGACAAATAATTTAGGAGAGGTGTGGTTTAAATCCTTAAAATCCATTCCTCAGGTACGGCTTTGCGTTGAAGTGTATTAGATTTTGAATTTTTGTTGAATTAACAGAATAATGAATAGTTTTTATATTTTTTAGTCAATTGAATGCGACGAAAAAATTCTAGCCGATGTTTTTTGGCCAACCGTTGTCGATTTTGTTGATATTTGATTAATTAATTTTTCACCCGCAGACACATTGCAGCAGTGTATTGGTACGTACCAAAATGTGATTGTTGTATATGCAAACGGTACCAATGAAGATCGTGAGAATTGGCGCCATTAATAGACCACCATTGCGGAAAGCGTCTCCCATAGCCAACATTCCACAACCAATATTGCCTTTTAATAAATGCATTAACGTCTCGCAATATCTGTGCGAAAAAAAATGAAATAAAAAAACTGGCGACATCATTATTATAATATATAAAATATAAAGTGGTTATACTTTTATGGTAATTAAAGCGTGAAAAACTGAAAATTACTTATATGTTGTATCTTAAATCCATATGGTTATGGTTAGGTAGGTTATTTTTATTTTATATTACATAATATTATTCAATTTTTTTCTTTTAAGAACCAGAGAATCTTATAGTTTCGCATTATTTCAAAATAATTGTGAACAATATTACCTAAATGCATATATTCGAGGCACGTATATATACGCATTGTATTTGTATATTATAACGAAGTTAATAATTATTTTGGTCTGTATAACAATAATATTAAATAATCGAAAATAGTATTTTAATTTTCTCACGTGGTCGGATGTTCGGAGACCGGATGTCCGTGTACGGCCTTCGAAACGGCTTCCATCTGTTGCTGTTGTTGGTCCGACGTGCCATTGGCTTCCACATCTTGAGTGGTGCTATTCTTACGAGATTTGTCTCCCATCGTTTAAGTCGCTGAAAAACAATTTTTAATTTTGAAAATCATTCCTTATATTTTCTGGTATTTACCTGTACATGCATGTTACGAAAAAAACATTATAGTTTCATTATAATAAATATTATCTTTTATTAAAGTTAGTATTTACGACCTTGCAATATTGCTGTATAAATAATTTCATTATTTTAAATCAGCGTTTAAAGATATAGTCATTATCACATGCATGTGTCAAATGGCGATTTTATTAGACTTCATGAAAATTTTTAAACATTATAAAAAGTATCAAAATATGTTTTAATTTGAAAATGCTTTGTTGAATACCGCGCGTATTCCGTTTTCCGTTAACTCATATTATGTGAAAATTATTTTGATTTTTATAGATATATTATAAAAAAATAAAGTATGAATTTTATTTTTAACACATTAATTTATATATAATAAACATATTTGTATTTATAAATTTTTATAATACGGTTTTAGCTTTTAGGAACTTGTTTTACGAAATATTTTAACAAGTGTATACCTTATTTACAATTTTATTCTATTGTTCCAGTTAAATAAATAGAATTTCTCAAAATATTTTATAACTAATATAATAAAGTATTCTATAATTTTTACCTGCAATCTTTAACGAGATTCTTAAGTATAATATTTTTGTTTCTAGTAGACCAGATGGCAGATAAGTAATAATTTTTATTTGTCTATGTAAATAATTATGTTATATATTATATGGATGATCGGGCATTTTGTATATGCAATTTTAATACATCCGTGAGAATTTTGTTTAGGTATATCCGTTAAGGTTCTTTTGATCTAGGCTTCCGGATATATTTTTGCGAAGCGATTACCACGGAAAACGGCCATTTTAAGTGCCATTATATTTTAATAAATAATAATATATGAAACGATATTGATTAAAATATAGTTGTTGAGACCGGAAGGACGTGTCCCCTATGAACCAAATTTTTAGGGTGACTATCACGGAGGTTAGACTTAATTTTAGACAAATCAATTATATACACCTATATATTTCATTTCATTTATTCATATTTAATCCATTTATTTCTAATTTGCCCATGAATAAAATTAAATATTGTTACGTTACGACGAGGAACTTGAATTGGATAATATCATAACATTCATAACATAACGTTATTACCTATAAACTATAACCCATTAATTACATTACCGTTTTATTTAAAATTTGTTATAATATATATTTTTTTTAAATACATTGCAAATATTGTAGTAATATTTTTTGAATTTAAAATATTTACAGAAAAAAAATATTGTTTTTTGAAATATTTGGACCTATATACTTTGAATATTAGACTGTATTTGTATAACTATTATAATATAATATTACCTATCATATTATTATATTCACACCAACGATAAATTCAGTTTGTTAAATAAACGAGCATTTAGATTAACTAGTTCACGAGGTCTTTTGCTGTGTGTGAATCTATTAAGTGAGTCTATTAACCGAGTTAACCAGTCTCGCCGTTTAATTTTTGTATGATACGGTGCGATTTATTACCGCAGAATCATCCTCGAACACGATAGAGGACGATAGTACGATACCTACTTTCTAAATTCTTCAATTATAGTAATATATTACAATATCCGTGTGGTAAAGGTTTAAATATTAATTAAAATAATATAAAATATAATATAATGAGATGTTAATTAATGGTTTAAATTATTTTAATATATATCAATACAGCGGAAATTATTTTAATGTTTTTTTAGTCATATAGATCTTTTATACGGTTATTATACTTATTAGGTACCTACTGTTTGTTCTATTCCTTTTTTATATCACATAATCACTAAACAAATTAATTTATAATAATTGCAAGTATAGGTTTTTTTAATGAAATTTTATTTTATATTAAAAAAAAAAAAAATTTTAGCGATGTCTAATGATGTATATATTTATATATATATTATCTTATAATAATAATACACATGAGATATAGTAGCATTTATTGTTAATACGCCCGTGAAAATTTCATTCTCACAACAATGGTCGAGGGTAGGGCCATTTTTTAATAATTGTATCCGATTTTTGAACACTATTAATCTTTTTTCAAAGTTCAATTATATTTTAATTATTATATTATTATAATTATTATTATCGGTTTATTGTAATTTATAAATGAGAATAATAAATTATTATTGAAGGTCGAATTATCTATTTAATTTTTCATGTTTACCTTATATTTAAATAATTATGTTTACTTATTATTTAATTTCGTATTAAATGCTATTATTATATTATATTATTATAATATTGATCGTTATAATACATTTTGATGATTATCTATCTATAAATAAAATGTATTAGGTACTTATTAGTTATTACTAATTTTTTAATTTAATTTAGTCTATCTATATATATTATTTTTATCATTTTGAGTAGTTAAGTAATTTGGACTTTGATCTTTGACTGTTGGTGTTTGAACTTGATACGTCGAACAAGAAGCATATAATATCTATTTCGTCGATTACATTTATAACAACAGGTTAGATGACAATTATCTACTGCTATGACTAACGATGACAATCGTTATATATATATAGGATATATGAAATTATAATATGTATTATATAATATATTTTACTGTATACATGCGATTTACCAGAAAAATATTTAAAACAATATACATATTTTCTGGCCAGAAAGCAGTGGAGTACCGAGAGGGGCTAATGACGGTTTAAAAAATTTTAATACAGATAATATAGATCAGTTCAATTATTTCGTTGGACGTTATGATTTCAGATTTGACACACACTATAATAATATATTATTAAACATATTTATTGATATTTAATAATTATTATATTATTATTTTATAAACAATTATTGTTATTATTATTATTATCTGTATGTAATTCGTAATTTATACCTCGATTTAGGAGGTAATAAGTAAAATAAATAATTTACGACTATGCTATAAAACGTATAATATTATAATTTATAATATATATTATAATAATATACCTATTATGACCTATCAATATTTTCAAACAATGTAATATAAGAAAACGTTTGACCTGTCGCGGTGCGTCCGTTATTTAAATTTCGGTTTAATCATCATGACGTATATTTTTTCGTATTGCAATAATATAGCTAACATAGTATTCGATATAACGCACAAAGTAAAATATTGTATAAAATAGTAATTATTATAATATTACATGCGCACTCTCGATGAACACGTCTATAATATAACGTTTGATATTTTACTATATGAGTAATTTTTCAAGTTTATATTCACGTTGAAAATGTTTTTTAAACTTGATAATTTTTTTTTTTTTTTTTATCCATATTTTTTATACGTAAAATATTACTCTATCCATCCGTTTATTACGAGTAGTTATATACGTTATTAATTTATTATTATTATGATGATAATATTAATATATTATTCCTTTACGGTGTGTTAGTCGTCTTACAAGTTCCTTGAATATCGCGCGGTAATTATTCACCAACCACGGTCGGTTTTTGACATTTGCATTTATAATTTTATACTTTACGATTTGCTGGCTGGACTGTTTAAAATTCGATTTCACCGAGGTAGCACGTATATAATATATGAACGTCTGAAACGTTTTTTCATGAACTCGTATATACATCTTATCCGATTGGAAAAATAAACACAAAATGATTATAATATATATTATTTTTATCACGCGCCATAATTATTGCTGTTAAACGAGTCAGAAAATAATAATAAGTAAGTATATTATACCTACCTAATTAAAACAATATTAAAACGTCAATAATCGTTTTATGAATTATGATTATTGATTATGTGCAAGTAAACGTATACGCGCGTATAATGTATAATATTATTATTTATACAATGTTATCGGGGTATCTAACGTCATATTAATGTGTAGTTACAAGAAAAAAAACTAAATTTTAAATTTAATTTTACAATTTAAAATAATAAACGAGGGTGCGACGTGTAAAATATATTTATATTCATCGAACTATAGTAATAAAATGTATGCATGTTTCGGTTTTTGTGTTCAGAGAAAATTTTTTACTTTCACCTCGCCATTATTATTCATCTATATCCATAAATAATAATATTATCGCATCTAAATATTAATAATATTATTAATTTTTACATAAAAAAAAAAAAAAAAAAAAAAAAAAAAAAAATCTCTATAAAAAAAAAAAAAAAAAAAAAAAAAAATAGAAACTCTCGATATCATAAATCTAAAACTATAAAAAAATTTTCGTTTGTACGCATACAACATAAAAGTAAAATTTGATATTATTATATTTTAATATTTTATACATATTATATCATTTACTATGTCGTATGAATTATACGATACAAACGAAAAAACGTGAAATCGGAATCAGTAACATGTAAATGATTGTAAAAATAATTTATACTCACTGCGTAAACTTCCGGAAACGCGTGACGATTAGATTTATAATGTTAGAATACGGACCGTCAGGGATGAGAAGAGTGCTCGAGGTCGTTTTGGGAATCAATTGTCCAACAGGTCAGTGGTACAATAACCGCGATGTCGTACGTGTATCAAATTCGTTTTCGATAAGCGCGCATTGTTTTTCGAACCGCGCGCGCCGTCTCTGCAGGTTTTCACCGGTGTTCGGAAAGCGGATTGAAAAAGAAAAACGAGTACTTAATATTAAAAATCGATTTAAAAAAGGCAAAAAAATAACGTCGAATATTTAAATTTTTGCTTTTTTTTTTTTGCTTTTTATCACTATTCCGAATACACTAAAAAGAACATAAAAAAAAAAAACCGATTCTAAATTATAGAAGAAATATGCGTCACAGTACTTCAAAAACAAGATATTAATAATATTATAATGTATCGTAAATGTCGATCTGTGATTATTACGACGATACACGTACCTTACATTATAATACCGTTTTATAATAATAATATTATTTTATTATTATTATTGTTGTCGTGTATCGTTGGGAAATGTGATAAAAAAATAAATAAATAAAAAAAACAAATAAATTCTATAACACACTTCGTCCAAATCGAGACGTTGTAATTAATAATAATAATAATAATATTATAATATTATAGAAAAAAAAAAAAAAAAAAAAAGGAAAAATAACGTACGCGTGTAATGCACACGTTGTGGCCGTGACGATTTACCGCGCGGTGCGTAACGTCCGCCGTCGGATTTCGTACTAGAATGAAAGGGCGCGAACGACGCGAAACCAGTTCGGATCGGCTGCTTGGCGGGCAATGCGCGCGGAATAAAAAACATTTTTTTTTTTTTAGCGTCGCGTATGTCTACCTCGTGCGCGCGCTATACCCGTGATTGATTTAATTAGTCGTAATATCAGTTCACACATTTAATAATAATATATAACACAATTATTATAACAGATTGTATAATATACGAGCACATTGCAACGTAATATACATAATATTATACGGTGGTTATATTATCGTCCTTCGTCATCCCGTTCCCTATCTTCGTCCTGCTAATAATAATAATCATCAAGTAATCAAATAATAATAACAATAATAATAATAATAATAATAATAATAATAATAATATAAATAATAATAATAATAATAAAATAATAATAAATATATAATATTTTAAAATCGGACAGGAATATAATAATAATATAATTATCGTCTCTTATCTGGATATCCGTGGGTAGGATATTCGGAATGATTGTCCAGTGTTAAGTTACAGTGTTATAACTCAGTGCTTAAATTTAAAGAATTTCCTCATCTGCGCATTTTATTTCATTTATCCCGCGTCATGTATTATTAATTATTGTTAGACAATGTAATCTATAAATCTATATTTAATCAATAAAATATGTAGATTAGATTGATAGACATACAATACAATACAAAATTAAATTTTTTTTTATTATTATTAATATATCTTATAAACAAATTATAGAATATTTAAGTTCTTATTTTTATTTTGCGTTACGCTTTTTTAGAATCTCTTTTTGATGATTTTGGAAAAATACCATTGGACCATTTTTTTTCTTCTTGTTTTTTATCTTTAGACTTGTTTTGGCTTATCGTGCCGTTCACTTTAATTTAACTATATCTGTAAAACTGATCTTAAATACCAATTTTGAAGGCATATCGAAATGAATAAAGAGATATTCATTTTCAGTTTCTACTTTTAATGAAAAGGTATATTTATTATTTTCTTAATAATGATTTTACGAATTATATTATAATTTTAATAATTTATTATTTCAAAAATTTTATAAAATATATCAATAAATTTCACATATAGGAAAATCAACTGCACGAATACCGATTATCAAGTGCGTATTTAGTACTTCCAATTTCGTAAAATAGACCAAACTGCGATTTAGAATAATAATCCTGGGTTATATTATTACAAACGTGTACCTATCTGTATTATATAGACGTAAAGTGCATTTTATAATGTTATTACGTTAATTTTTTTTTTACGAAACGTCACGAGCGCATTAGGACGTTAATTGTTTTTTTTTTTCAGGAGATGAAACTAACACGAGGACCCATTATTTAATTTAAGAATATTTTAAACATACATTTAACGCCAATATGCATATTATATTAATAATTATTATCAAATCGATAATAAATGATGACGTTAGGGAACAGGTTCGATACCTTTACAGTTTAATTTAATGTCGAAACTAGTCGATAACAATTCGTCTGGCGTGCATAAAATATTAAAATACCCATTTAAATTTTAACACTCCGCGATCACTTGTAAAAACGAAAAAAAAAAAACATCGGTAACATGCGTTTCTGAGTTATGCCGTTTCAAGCATCACGCACTTGATGTCATTAGATCATAATTCGGCGGCGGCTATTATTAATTATTATAGCTATATATTATTATTATAACGTTTATGATGGACTTATCACTTATCGCGTATTCGTCGGTCTAGGTATCAAATAAACGTGTACCTACGTTATACGGTATTTTCGTTTATTTCTATTTTATCATCGTTCTTCAAAGAAACACGTGTCATACACACTATATTTTCAGCGTTCACATAATATTATTATACGATATCATAAGCTATCGGGCGAGAGCCTATAAAAGTATAAATCTTTTAATATCTGTCAATAACTATTAGGTACCTAACCTATGTTATAATATCCGAAATCATACACTTCGCAATTTGTACGACTGTACAAAAATGAATACCGAGATTACACTTAAAAATTACACCTGTACCTTATATTATATTATTGTTTAAAGTTATTTATAATAATATATCAATATTTCTGATTTACAAGTATGTACATGATTATGGTAACATTTCGAGTTTAAAAATTGAAAAGTTGTATATTTTATACGTTACGAGTACAAAGAAAAAACATTTTTTTATAAATTAATAAAAATATATAGGTACAAAGAAAAAAAAAATATATAATTTAAATATCTATGCTAAAAAAAATAATTTTGTTTACATATTATTATAAGTATAATATACAATATATTGTTTTTAAAGTAATATAAAAAAATGTTGCACAAAATATTAATCTTATTTTTTTTTTTAGTTTAAACCTTAAACAATATTGGCATATTGTGTAATACTCTTTGGTAAATTGTAATATTTGATGATAACAAATAACTAAATAAGTGATATCGACCTGACATTTCGATTCACGGTCGCGAATCTCGTCTGTACTACAAAAGTAAAATTAAAGTTTCGCGTTTTACTGCTCACTTTATAACCTACCTAGTACCTACTATAATCTAATACCGTGATTTTCACCTTGTCAGTAATGTCTGAAACAGAAAATAATGTAGAACAAGAATTTGCGAGTACGTATTGTATTTTCGTAGTTAATAAAGTATAACATCGTTGTCTTTAAAACTGTTTAATCGAAATTATATACAGGATACATATTACATAATATCGTATACAGGAGAAAAATGTCAGTTTGTTCTCGTATATATTATTATTTGTTATTAATTTATTGTACTTATTACTTACATAGGGGTTGCACGGTATTTTTGCAATATATCCCTAACATACAATAATATTATTGCGTATTACAAAAAGGTATATTTACTATATATAAACCTACATAATATAATATTAATTATTTTTAGTTTACATTATTCACGCGGTTCTAGCGATATCAGTAACACGATTCTACGAAATTCTTCGAAAACTTAATCCAACATTCCCCTTGGTGCATAACTGACAGGAATTATTCCTGTATAAGGATTATGGAGTATAAGGACACTAGGTCTATTAAAATCGATAATGGCACTATTCCTTTCATATTTAAAATAGATTTTTAACACTATTCCTATTTAAATTTATCCGAGATAGTATACACGAAATAATTTGTATTCACGGTTGGCTATAAGCTTACAAATTTAACAGTCGGACTATTCGAATTTTTAGATAGTTAAGTACCTAAAAAACGGTTAGATATTCGTACATAACATTCATATTATTTTCGTAACGCCAGTGTCTGATCGTTTTCTGGGTGTCGCACTATAATTTTACATTGTTTTTAAATCTGTCTTATATTAGGTATGTTGATTGTTCTATTATTAAAAATATTTATGCATGCCTGTATACATAATATATTTCCACAATGGTATGCAGGCATAGGTGTATGCGTGTATACAACGCCAAATGTTTTATCTGTTCAAATTATAGAACTTACGTATATAAGTATTAGATACCAGATACTTGGCTACTTATAATATCTATGTATTTTTATATAGATCGAGTCCTACTTTACTAAAAAAATTCTAGGTCAGGTTAGGTTACGATAAAATATTATATATTTTAATAATGCTTTTTTTATTATTATTAATATTATGTAAGTTATTATATTTAATCGTATTTAAATTATAACGTATTTTAATTATAATATATAAGTATTAAACGTATTTAAGATAATTTCGATATATTACTCACGTGTGAAAAATTATCGATTACTAAGCATTTCATACAAAGTTAAATTAAAATTTTCAAATGGGAATAATAAAAAATAAAAAACGAAATTATTGATCAACTAATATAAATATACAGTTGTCTAAAATAGTAGTGACATTTGACAGCACGTGAGAATCATAGCGATACGCATTTGGAAACGAACAGGCGATATGATGAACCGTTATTTAAATGATAGAAATTTAGTAACTAGACCAATCCATGCATATTATATTATTATGTGACGACATCCTTTACAGTGCCCTATATATTTTTTATTTTACCCATTCGAATCATTTTTCGGAGAGGGTTCTCTCGTCAATGTTTATCACTGGCGGCCAATAGCTGAGAATGTGTATTAATCTCATCATCATCATCATCATCATCATCATCATCATCGTATTCATCGTTATCATCATTATTATTTGTTTGTTATTATTATAACGCTGTATAATATTGTATCCTTCGATAGCATCATGCAGAATGAGGAAATAGCTAATTTAAGTTCCCGCATGCGAAAAATTTAAATCCCACCCATCGTAGTATGGTCGAAATATTATTTTATAAATCCGTGTCCGGCCGTTGATGACGTCGACGTTATAGTTTGCGTTACGTTATCTTTTTTCAAATTTACACGACCGATAATGTATAAAATAAAGTAAAATATAATATGGAATAAAGAGTATAATAATTTTAGACAACGAAATTGAATGTATTTTGTTTAAAAATTAAAATTGTTTCGTTTTACAAAACAATAAAAAATAATTTGCTTATTATTTATAAAATATTATTCCAAAAATATATATTTAAACAATGTTGGACAAGTTTATAGTATTTACGTTTATACACAGTCAGATTACGTTAACTTAAAAAAACCAAAATAATTAAAATAATATAGTAATTTATTGAATTATGCAGTGCAAACTTAGTGAAACCAAATATCAAGTACCTATATTATAATTTTTTTAAATTTTAACTTAAATTTTAATTATTTAATAAAATATTCATTTTCACATTAATATTAAAGAGAAAAAATGTAGTTAAAACGATAATAATATATAACTCAACTTTTATTGTATAACTCATTTATGATAAAAATTGTCTAATTGATTTATTAATATATAATATACTCGTTATAAAAACTAAAAAAAAATTATTTTGAATTTTGAATTAAATTTCACACTATCCTTTTTACACTAGTATCCCTGAAACATATTCGTGAAAATCGGAGCATTATTATTTTGAGTTAAAATGTGTTTACAGTCATAAAAAAGACACATCATTGTAAAAACAATACATTCTTCGCTTCGCTTAAAATATAAAATTGAGATTTTTATAATCTCATAAATTTAATCCTTGACCTATTTTTAAAGCTTTCAGAAAGAAATTCACCTACCTATTTAATAATAATATAAATATCATTATTTTATTTTTGCAAATGCTATGTGTATCTCAGTATACGTATATTATTGGATATTTAAATAGAATGACAGGAAATTAAGTTAGTATAGTCTGTAGTTTGTACTTCTGTAGACAGTATTGTTAGAATAGACTGTGATAATAATATTATTATTTACATTTCATTATTTTAACAATTGAAGGCCCAGTTCAATTAAAGAGTAAGTCCACTTTTTATAACTATAAAAACTATAAAGTACCTACCTATAAACAGATCCAAACTTCTAGAAATATAAATTTTTATTTTCAAATTATGCAAAAAGAGTCATTAAATATACATTTAATATAATAATAATAAATATTATACAAATACTTCAATTTATTAATTTTATATAAATCTGTTATCATTAAAAGTTATATTGAAGTTAGTAATAACAATGCGTATACGACTTAGGTTTTAACTTAGGTTTTAGTTTGCTTTTAGCTCATAATGCGCGTGTAATATTTGCCAAGTACGAGAAGTTTATTTTCCCAGTTTATCTACATATTCTACATAATAATATATTTAATATCGAAAATTAATATAAAATGCTTTTTAAGCATATTAAGTATATTTTTTGTTGTGTAATATCAATATTTAGTGGTTTAGAACTTTATAATAATAGTATAATATAGGTATGTTATTGTACATTTGTACCTGTACAAAATATTTTTATGTTTATTATTTAACACCAAAATAATTTAGGTAGGTAGGTACATAGTTATTTGTTTATTTAACCTATAAATCATGATTTTAATTTTATTTAGAAATAATTAGTATTTATGATCTATCCATATTATATGTATAAATTTTAAAATGTTTTCTTTATAATATAATATAATTAATATAATCTAAAAACTTGATATTTATATAAATTTGGTAATAATAATAATAATAATAATAATAATAATAATAATAATAAAATAAGTACCAAATTATAATGATATTATAATAGAATAACAGAACACAGTAATATAGTATTACATATTATCGAAAATATTGGAATAATATAAAAATAATGTTATGTAGTACGATCAATATATTTGTCACAAAAACAGCTAGGGCAAATTAATTGAATTATATCCGTAATTAATAATAATTGGGCATACATTGTTCTTACAGTTATAATGATATTATAATAATAAAATTCTTTATTCGTAAGCATATAATTATCGAATAATGGATTTCGAAAAATAGTTGATTACCATTTGGTTGCACTAGTTACATATTATTATTTATTAACATACATTTAAAAATACATTAAAATCTATATTTCATAATAATATTACTGACCTAATCCATAAATATATACAATAATAATTGTACTGTTTAATGCGTAATTGTTGGTAAACGGAACTGTTTATTATACTTAATCACTTGTTTTATAATATCCGATTACAATAATATTTTTCAATATAAATGATTTCGATTAAATAATTAAATCGGTATAATAATAAAATATTATTAAACACTTTGGTAATAAGTGACAATTTACTCTCGTAATTGAACATTTTGTGCATAATATAATATAATGTGAAAAAAGCCAATGATTTATTTTATCGTAATTCGATTGGTAGTTATTTGATACTACATTTCTCTATTTCTTATTTCACAGTGTAAAATAATACATATATTATTATTTATTATTTATTAATAACTGAATTAGGCATTGTTATGTATGATATATAACCCGTTGTGAATTGTGAAGATAATTAAACAATGCTTTTGACATTGAATAAAATAGTGAATAATATTCGCAAATAATGAAATAACACGTTTCGTAGATTACTTATCTAGTAGGTAATGTAAATATTTTTTCAGGTAACTCGAATAAACTATTATTGTTCAAAGTATGAATTATAAACAGTAAGTATATAAATATATCTATATCTATATAAATATATATATAGTTTAATTACCTTACATTTTTATAAAAATTATAAAAAATAATAACTTTAAAATTTATTTAAAAATTGTGATGATTGTCTTAGTATACCAAATATTTTAAATTTAATGATATAACATTTTGTTTTTACATCAATTATCAAAAAATATAACATGTTTTATTAAAGTAAAGTAAAGTCTTAGCCAATTTATGATATAAATTATTACAAAATATATATAAATAAATCTCTAAAAAGAAGAGCTGATAGGTACTGCTGTGGCATGGATTCAGGTCTAAAGAAGGTAGTATTGAATTTTTATTTAAATTTAAATGCAATGATAAATCATTACATTCAGAAATACGATTTTGATGTTTCAAATTCATCAGAAATTCATCAGATAATATGTGTATTGATTAAAATGGTTACATTCATACAGTCTATACGTTCAATATAAATAATGCCCATAAAACCCCTAAATGAGTCTTTTAATAATCAAATAAGTACTCTTTAGACCTGTATTACTTACACAACAGTATTAGCTCTTCATTGTATAGTTTAAACATCTAATAAAGTAAAAACAAAAAAAGAAAAAGAAAAAATATACTTTATAAAAATATAAAAAAATTGAGACTTGAAATTTTTCTAATATTTTGGTGTCATGATAAATAATATGTGAGATTACTTTACGTATACTTTATTAGAAAAAGGAATATTATATAGGCATTTATGTAAAAAACAAGAATAGTTATAATAAATTAGTCATTATAGTTATTGAAATACATTGAAAGAACTAATGAAAATAATATGGTGTTGTAAGAGATTAAATTTGCGTTTTTGCAAGCAATAAAGAATGCAATACTTGCAAGTGCCTGCATCCCAATTATGAAACGTGTAGAATTTGGATGAATGACCACTATTAATATTTTACTACAAAATCATACAGACCAGTGGCGCCGAGTGCATATGCCAAGTGGAGCAATGGCTCCACTTCTTTTTGGGGTGGTAGGTGGATTGTGGCTTCTGGCATTATGGGTGGAAGTAGAAGAGTCGTCAACGGTGTTCTATTTCGAAAAAAAATTTGCGCAGGGGTCCCCTATAAATTGCGTTTTTAATTTTTAGCTGAGAACAAAAAAAAATTTCAACCTAGATAACAAAAATTGGAGTAGATAGAAAAATTTGAATTTTTTATATATTACATTGAATGTACTGGTAAATTTCGTATATAAAAAATTTAAAGTGTTTCATTTCGAAAAAAAATTTGCGCAGGGGTCCCCCTATAAAATGTGATTTTAATTTTTAGCTGAGAACAAAAAAAAATTTCTACCTAGATAATATATATTGGAGGAGATAGAAAAATTTGAAATTTTTAAATATTTATTTATTTATTTATTTATTTATTTATTTATTTAATATAACGGGACGTGCCCAAAAAAAATAGTATAGTAACGTACAATATAATATAACTTATTAATAACAAAAATAACTTAAAAACTAAAAACAAAAATTAAAAACAAAAATTAGTACGAGAAGGAGGGATCACTATTTGCTGTGCGCATAAGACGGATTAGGGGGGAGTTACTTAGATACTGAGAATGAGAGTGGGGGATATAGAAAGGAACTGGATTTCGGGTGGAGCGCGGAGGTACTTTAAAATTAATTTGGGATAAGAGTGAAGGAGAGTCAATTTTTCCGGAAATAAGATTTTTAAGGAAAGTTAGGTTAAGCATATGACGACGGTCGGCCAAAGTAGAGAGGTTAAGGGAGTGAAGTACGGGTGTATATTCATGGGGTGGATGGGAAATGTGTAGTTTGTGACCTGCAAAGCGTAGGAATCTCCTTTGGACACGTTCAATCATGGCACTAGCATCAGCAGTGTAAGGGTCCCAGACAATATATCCATATTCCAGAATAGGACGAACAAGGGCGCAGTAAAGGGCCTTAAGAGGAGATAAAAGCTTAAACTCCGAGGAGGACCGTTGGATGAAGCCCAAAACTTTTAGAGCTCTACAACAAATCGCTTCAATGTGCTTTATAGGAGAAAGAGTGGGCGTAAGAATGAACCCAAGATCACAAATAGAGTCTTCTGAATGTTTTAAAGGGGAATTATGGATAAGGTAAGTATAAGTAATGGGTGAGTGTGAGCGAGAAAAAGAGAAAACAGAACATTTAGAAATATTTAACGATAGACCCAGGGATACACTCCAAGCAACTAAACTGTTAAGATCTTGTTGAAGAAGATAACAATCAGAGACAGAATTAATACGTAGGTACAATTTTATATCATCAGCAAATATGAGGAGTTTTGCGTGGCGAAGAACAGAAGAGGAAGAATTTACCAACAGGGCAAAAAGGAGAGGAGAAAGTACTGCACCTTGAGGAACACCTGATGGTGGGGAAAAAGCAGAAGATAATGAACCAAGGACAGAAACATAGAGAAGCCGATCAGTTAAGTAGGATTTAAACCAAGAGAGTAACGGGTTACCTATACCTAGGAGGTCAAGAGCATTTATAAGTAGATTATGGTCAATACAGTCAAATGCCTTTACAGTTCAATGTAAATATTACATTGAATGTACTGGTAAATTTCGTATATAAAAAATTTAAAGTGTTTCATTTCGAAAAAAAATTTGCGCAGGGGTCCCCCTATATATTGCGTTTTTAATTTTTAGATGAAAACAAAAAAAAATTTCTACCTAGGTAATAAATATTGGAGGAGATAGAAAAATTTGAATTTTTTATATATTACATTGAATGTACCGGTAAATTTCGTATATAAAAAATTATAAGTGTTCTATTTCGAAAAAAAATTTGCGCAGGGGTCCCCTTATAAAATGCGTTT
>JAIUCT010000017.1:185083-198597 GCA_021307375.1 Tetraneura akinire | reverse complement strand
GTTATCTATATAAAAAAAAAAATAAATACCAACATGAAGTACTATTATTCTACGTCAACCATAATATTTTTATTTATTAGGAATTATTAAAAATATTGCGTTTGTGTTTCATATTCCTGGAGAACTATACTATAATTTACATTATTTATATATTTTTTTTTGTTGTGAATTTTTATTTTGATTATCTATATATTGTTTCATAAATAAGTTCTGAATCTGATGATTTTACTAAAAAACGTATATTTAAAGGTGGTGCACAAAAAGTACTAAAATTATCATAATACAGAAAAAGTAACAGATATCATTAAAGTCACCAAGTAGGTTCATAATATTTCATATTTTTTGTCATAAATAATATATGGCGCGTACTATGTATTTGTTATGTGAACTTTTATATATAATAGGTAATAATCCGAATATGCGTGTAGTTTAATATCAAATTTTCAATAATTTTATTTAATGTATCATATAATATATCACACTACCAGTAGACACAACAGGAAAAATAACAATTTTGTGTTTTGTCTTTTGTTATATAGAAACTTGTAATTTATCCCCTTATTTTTTAATAGTTTTTTTAATATCTTTCTTTTAATTATAAGAAATGTATAATTTATATGTAAAATGTGTATTTTAATATGAAAGTTTCAATAATTTTATTTAATGTATCAAATAATATATCACACTATACCAGTAGACACAACAGGACCATAACTCGATAAATAACAATTTTGTGTTTTGTTATATAGGAACTTGTAATTTATCCCCTTATTTTTTAATAGTTTTTTTAACATCATTCTCTTAATTATAAGAAATTTATTATGTGTACAGTACATTATACATCTACATCTACATTGCGATGCTCTTACTTGGGCTTTACATGGATATTTTATGACAACGACTAAATTAGTTAAAATCGATTCATTAACGGGTAAAAAACTAAAATGGTGACAACAAAATTACATATAATATATATATACTCGTATATATAATTACTACTTATGTATTCATTTTTTTCTGCACATTTTTTCATTAATTAAATAAACATCAAATCTTTGGTCCCAGGTAGAAAGGGCTTAAGTCATTTTTTGACAAAAATTTTTGTTTTTCACTATAATTATTGTCTATTTTTCGCTTGATTTTTTGATCCAGGTAGCATAAGTCAGAAATTAATATTTTTCATATTATAAAGAAAATAAAAAGGGCATACCTATCTCAACATTACACACTTTTTTTTTGGTTAAAAGGGCATATGAGGTGTATGATGACTTGTCTTTTTTATCATTTTATTAGTTAGGTATAAATGGCTTAAGATGACTTACGACTTTTGTTACCTATATCATAATATAATGGCTTAAGTCAAGAAACAGTATTTATATTCATTATCATAATAAATTAAAATATTATAATATAGACATAGGTATAGACATATATTATAATATAGTACTAGCTATATATCATTTTTATTATTTACGTAAACAAGTTTGACACGTGGACAGTATGACACGTGTACTTAATATTAGATAAAAATAAAAATAAGTAGTTATTTATATTAATCATAATAATATAATGTTGTTATTTTAATCAATTTATCATTATTATTATTTGTTCATTCCAAAAACTTCATTGACTTTAGTAGTTAAATCAATAGTCACATTGTTTTCATGGTTTCACTTTCAATTTTTGATATATTATTTAATTATTATACGTAAGTTCAAATAAAGACCAATATATTATTTAAGTTATTATAATAAAATTCAAAAATGAAAAAACGTGCATTACGAATAATTGAAATGACTAAAAAGAAACTAACTTTATCAAATTATATTGGTAAGTAGAATATTATATTAAATATGAATACGATTTTATTACATTCCTTACGTACTGTAACAAATTATATAATAATAAATAAAACAAATGATTAACAGATGAATATGATATAGACAATAATTTTGATCTCGATCAAGATTATATACCAGAATCATCAGATAATGAATCTGATTTATCAGGTCACAGAGAAGAAATTCAAACACTAATGAACGAATCATTTATTCAAGATATAATAAATGATAACTCGAATAATATTATGAAGGTACTTAATACTTAAATTAATTAATATTTTAATTTCAAATTTATAACCTAATGTTTAAATATCATTATGCAATAAACAATAATAAATTATATTTATGTACTATAATAATATAATAAGTAATTGATAAAAATTATTTTATAATATTATATATATATGTATTTTATTATTACATTATAGATATTGAACAAAATGAATTTGAGTTCCAGCTGGCGGAAATTTAACTGTTTTAAATAATTTAGGTTAGTATTAAATTTAATGCATACCTAATTTAAAAGTTTTATTATTTTTTTTAAAAGTTAAAAATTGTAACTAAGTACTATAAAAAATTAATATTTTTTTAATGTCAATTTCATAAAATTTACAAATCTGTAGTATTTACTATAATCCAATTATATCAATATTTATTGATTTATAATAATTTTTTGAAGTAAAATAATTTTTTTCTGAGTATCTATTACATTATATTAAACAAAATAATTTGACATTTTAAACTGTTTACTGCTTTAATTTAATTGTAATAATAAACTAGTTTAAATGAAGCTGAAGATTTTAAAGTCTTAAATTTAAGAAGAAGAAACAAAAGTATGGACAACATCATTAATTTAAAAAATACTTATAATGCTTCAGTACCAATTTCTAAAGAAAAAAAACAAGATCTTCTTGACATACTCCCGTTAATTCCAAATGTGTATCATGAATTTTATAAAAAACCTTACAACTAATGAAGAAGAAAATGCAATAGATGATCCAGATCTGTATGATACTGATTATGATTAATATTATTATTTTTTATATGTATTTAATAATTATTAACATGATAAAAATTAATAATTATTTAGGTACTTATTTGATTTTTTTTTATTATGTGAAATTAGAATAATTATGATTTTAAAGAAAACACAATTGTAAAAAAAAATAAAGGAATATTTTAAAATTTAATATATATTTATTTATTTCAAACTTTAAATATGTAATTTAATATAGGATTTAAGTCCTTACAAGGTATTGTGAAATGGCTTAAGTCATTATCAAAAGGACTTATGTCAAAAATATTAAAATACAAAGGACTTATGTACAATTATTTTATAATAAAATTATGTGAGACTAAATCAAACATTACTATCAAATAGTGCTACATTTTTTGAAAATTAGCCAATTTTCAATTTAGGCTATTATATAATTGTTACAGCAAAATAATTTTTTAAACTTTCAAACACTTGTACTGAAAACCTACAAAATTTGACTCATGCCCTTTCTACCTGGGACCAAAGAAATAGTAACCTATAGGTTAGGTTTTTTAAAACGCCCAGTATGTACCTGTCCTTTGATTCCATTACATTGGTATTGGTGTCCACCTATAATTTGGGGGGGGATAAAACTTCATAATATGACAGTACAATGGTTCGAGGTCATATCATACGGTTGTTTTGCACGTGTATGATATGACCTCATACATGCAAATATATACCGCATAAGTAATTACTTCCCTAACTGCAAACACCGATTTTGTCATATCCCGTGCGTTACTAAAGCATAACGCAAGAGATCATATAGTCATATCAAACTCATATGTTGATTATGACATAACGCATTAGCCAGTCATAACATACTCATGTGTCGTTATGACCTCACACAATGCGTTGTACATATATGCAATAAAAATCGTCATATCCTAGTGTAATCATAAGTATACAACCCCCCCCCCAAACACCACCACCCCTACACCTTACCACCAAACAACCACCCCTACACATTACCTCCCACACCATCACCCCACACACCTACACCTTAACTTAACACCTTACCTCCACCACTACAACCCTACAAACCCACCATCTACAGACTTTACCCCCAACCCTACCACAACACCACAACCACCACACAACCACCCTCACACTTTAATCACACCCTAACTAACTACACCTTACCTTCACACCTTACCAGCACACCTACACCTTACTATCACTCTACAACCCCACACCCTATTCCAACACCCCCATATCCACACCACCACACCCTATATAGTTTGTCCATGATATTAAGAGTAGTATAAAAAGTTGGTTACAATTATCTTTTAATACGTTACATGCTCAACATTAGTATAAAACTATAAACGAATCATTTTATCAATTAATAATATTAAGTTATGATGTGAAAATAAAAAATGTTTAATATTATCCATGAAATTATTATATAAATTGTTGGTATTTTAAATAAGATAAAATTAATTAAATTTTTTATTTATATAAAATTCCGAAAATATAATGTAAAAACAAAATCCTATTATAATTATTAAAAAAATATATATCAAGAGCAGTAATTAATTTCTAACATTCACAAAACATTTATTTTGACGATTCGTAATAATTATGATTACCTATATCAAAAATAATACTTTTTCCCGGTTGATCAACATAACTGCTACGTTAACGATACAAATATAAAAATAATATAATAAAATAAGGTACCTGGTACATACCATGTTAGACAAACTGATACTGCTCTCCTGGAGTCCTCGCTCTTGTACTTTGAACATTATACATTGCTGGATCCTGGATGCTGGAACCTGGATAGTGGACACTAGCCACGATACAAATCTAATATATTGACTTACCTGTACCTATATAAATAAAATTGGTACCTAAGGTATATTTTATAAAGTTTTATTTTTCAATATTTAAAAGTATTGGTTGCAAGAAAGATATAAACAACAAAATTTAATATTTAATTATTATTTTCACAAAAATTATATTACTTTGAGTTCTTTAATAAAAAAAATTTATTAGATACTTAACTAAATATTTAATGTAATGTGTAAATTATACATATTTTTAAAACAGAATTTATAAAACATTAAATTGTATACCTACTACGTAGGGTGTTGTATTAGATTTAATAATATCCTTAGGTACCAAGTTAATAATATTTTTTATGTAATCTTAATAATTTGATACTAAATTTAAATAATAACGTATAGGTATCAAAACTCTGAATTATGGTTATTTTAGGGTGACCATATTATGAAAATAAAAAAAACGGGACTTCCCCCCCAACGAAATAAACCCTCAGCCATATACATTCACTATTCACACATATGCACACAAATTTTGAGAGTAAAAGTCCAAATCTCTGTCATAATATCATAAGCAATTATCTTGTTATTACTTTACCCTTTTTAGTAAAATAACCTAAATAATAAAATATTTTCTCTTAATTATTCATCAAACGACACACGTTGTATTCATTTGCATTTTATATTTTTTTCATATATAGATACATTTTTACAAACATTAATACGATTATTATATAATAAATAGGTAATATTGAAATTAAAACGGGACAATCTTCTAAAAACGGAATAAAAAGTGTTCCATTCGAAGTTTGACGGGACGAGACGTGATGATCAAAAAAGGGATAATCCAGATTTAAACGGGGCGTCTGGTCACCCTAGGTTATTTTGTAGATTATTACGTAGGTACTAGTAATAAATATAATATATTTTATTATACCTATAATAATCTTGAATCGATATTGGTATAGTGTAAAATTATAAATAATAAGTGAAATTAAAAACTAACTTCAATAATCAAAACCACAGTTTAACAATTTTTCTAAATGTCTAAAATATGTCAATAACTGTGTAATATTTATGTCACCCTATGAAATTTAATAGAAAAACAAAGCAAAAAAATTAAGGAGAGAGGTGAAAATTACAATTATTTTCATAGATTTTTAATTCATTATATTATTATGAATTAAAGTGACAAACACAATTATTGAATAATATAATAATTAATATAAATTATTTAAAATTTAAAATATAAATTATTTAAAATTTAAAATATAAATAATAAAAAAAATTATATATGTACTTAATTAATAAATTTACAGATTGAATATTATTTTTAAATTTTAAATTTTAAATAAAACATATTAATTTAATCAAACTACAGGCATTAAAATTACATTATTTAATAATAGTAAAAAATAATAATACAACACAAATTTTTATCTTTTATTTCAAATACAAATGTTTAAAAATATTATTTATTGTATGGTTTATTACTATATTTTTATAATATTTGACTAACCTTATTATAATGTCCAGCACGCATTCATTTGCATTTTCTTATCAATTGACGAGTACGACGTGGTTCTATTTTGACTCATTTTTGACTATTCATTTGATTGTATACTTGTAACTAGGTAAAAATAAATAAATTGTTTAAAATGTATAACAATAAAACGTTTATAAAGATAAAATATTAAATAAAATAAAAAAAAAAAAATAATAACAATAATATGATGTTCTATCTCCATAAAAAATTGATATATAATGTTGATTAATGGCTAATTGGTTTCGTGATATAAATTATTGTATTATTGAAATAAATATTTTGTAATAATTAGAAAATATATAAATACTTATTATAGATTATTAATTTTACTAATATATCAACTTTAAAAAATTATATAATAAATATCGAGAATGGAGATTTTTGTAATTTTTTGAAAAAACGTTAACCAATATGGTTTCACAATATAACAACCAATATTAATTAACTATTTAAAATTATATTAAAAACTTATATTAAAATAAAATAAATACCTGCCTAATAATTTTACAGGATTATTGATTATTATTTATAATTTTAAATATGTGTATATTACGTATTTTATTCATATTGTCTTTGAAATTATTTTATTTATCAATTATAATAAATATTTTAATACACAACGAAGTTATATTATCTTTTATATTAATTATATAAAATATTATTTACTATTTTTTCATAATATTTCGCTTACCTTCATTGTGATGTACAGCACGGAAAATCCATTTCCTTTGCAGTCGACGGTTATTGAATTCACCATGTATTGTAATACTTTATTCTACTTTGGCTCATTTTCGACTAGGTATTCATTTCATTAACTACCTTGTATAACGACGTAAAAATAAATAAAATGTTAAAATATTATAACAATAAAACGTGTGTATAAAATAAACACATATAATATAAAAACTATAATTATAAAATAAAAACGTTTGAAATTTGTAAAAATATTACAATAACTATATAATGCTCCATCGCCATAGAATATAGATATAATATATAAACGTATAATGTGTAGTTTCATAACAGCTGTTTGGTTTTTAGGACATAGATTTATTGCACCGTTGAAATAAATACAGCTATAAAGAAAAATTGATCTGTGTATTTTTGTAACTTTTTGGAAATAAGTTAATCGATAAGTGAAGATAAGAAATAAGAATATAATTTATAGAATTCAAACTACAAAATTAACAATTTTATTAAATATAATGTTAAAATTTTTAAGAATAATCTTAAATATCTATAGATAAAATTAAAAATGTTAAAAATTACAAAAGTTCTATATTGTCACGTCTTTACTTTCAATATTGCCTGATCATTAAATTATCGTAAAATATAAAAATTATGTTATAATAAATTCAGAAATATTATAAACTTTAAACCAGTGGTTCCCAACCTTTTTGGTATTACGGACCACTAAGAGAACTTCCGATACATCACGGACCACCAAATTTTATACCTTATTTTTCTTATAAATAAGAATAATTTTTTTCACATATTTTAGAACTATGTAATATCAGGGGCGGTTCCAGAGACTTGGTTGGGGGTTGTCAAGTCAAAATTTTGGGATAATTTTATAACAAAAAAAACACAAATATTTACTATCATATTTATACGTAATAATGTAATTTTGTTTTTAACAGTTTACAATTTTTTTAAATACGGTCCTGGTTGGGGGCCGTGGCCCTTTGCCCCCACCCTCGAACCGCCCCTGTGTAATATGAATTTATAAATAAACGACGTACTATACACGATTGTCAATAATTATTGTTATGCCTCAAAGGAAAATTAAATTATTAAAATATTTTTACATTTTTTAAGTGTGACTCGCGGAGTCGCGGACATAGGACCATAGGTTGGGAACCTATGCTCTAAAAGAACACAATATTAATTGCATAATATAATAATTAAAAATTAATATTACCTATGTAAAATTTAAAATTTTATTAAAAACTACAAAAATTAAATAAATAAATTTACAGATTGAATATTATATTTAGTTTTATATTTCATTCATAATTTCTTTAAAATTATTGTATTTAACAAATGTAATAAATATAGTAATACACAGGGAAATTATTATCTTTTATTTAAAATATTATTAATACTATCTTTGTATAATTTCTTCACTTACCTTTATTATAATGTCCAGCACGGAATTTGCATTTCCTTAGCAGTTGACGATTGTTGAATTGACGATTACTTTCATACGTGATTGAATAATATTTTGACTCATTTTCGACTATTCTTTTATTAATAAACTTGCAACTACGTTAAAATAAATAAAATGTTAAAAAAAAAGTATAACAAAAAAATGTTTACACGAGTATATATAAAAAGAGCTGATACTCCTGCCGCACAGGATACAGGTGTGCGAATCATAGCGTTTAATTTTAATTCGAATTTGAATGCAATGATAAACCATTGCATTCGAAAAAACGATTCTGAGCGAAGTTCAGTCAGATTATAATTTTCGTTTGAACTAAAAATATCAACTTAAAACAGCTATAAAAGAAAATTGAGATTAGGGATTTTTCTAATAATTTAGTATGATGTTATGTAATATGTAAGTATACTTGAGTAAAATTTTCAGACCCTAATACCAAAAATTGCCAATTTTATCAAACATTATATACGTAAAAACGAGAATTTTACGAAATATTCAAAGTCCAATATTTTGTAGAAAAATTAATGTAACGGATCCAAAATTTTACTACATATATATAATAGCTATGTGAACACCCAAAAAAATTTTCAAGTCTCTATCTTAAAAATTGCCCGAGTTATCGAGAAATATAGAAATTGAATTCGTCAAAATTTCATTTTTCGTGAAAAATGCCGTTTTTTCGTCATTTTTTCGAAGTTTTTTCTACCGCTTATAGTCAATTTTGAAAAATTCGAAAAATGACCTAAATAAAGTACCATCTACATCCACTTTTACATCTGAAACTCGCTATTCGTGAAAATCTAAGCATTATTTCGGGTAGTAAAAGTATTTTCAGAATATTTATTTATACGTATGGATTCTAAGATTTTCGTTTTACTAAAAATAGCAACTTAAAACGGCTATAAAAAAAAATTTTGACAATGGATTTTTCTAATATTTTAGTATGATGTTAACTAATATGTAAGTATATTTCAGTAAAATTTTCAGACCTAAATACCCAAAATTGCCAATTTTATCAAACATTATATACGTAAAAACGAGAATTTTACGAAATATTCAAAGTCCAATATTTTGTAGAAAAATTAACATAACGGTTCCTAAATTATACCACATATATATAGTAGCTATGTGAACACCCAAAAAATTTTCAAGTCTCTATCTTAAAAATAGCTCGAGCTATCGAGAAATGTAGAAATTGAATTTGTTGCCGTTTTTCGTCATTTTTTCGCCGTTTTTTCTACCGCATAGGGTGAATTTTGAGAAATTCGAAAAATGACCTAAGTAAAGTACCAACTAGATCCACTTTGCTACCGGAAACATACCCTATTCGTGATAATCGGAGCATTATTTCGGGTAGTAAAAATGTTTACAGAATAAAAAAAAAAAAAAAAAAAACAAAAAAAAATCACACATCGTTGTAAAACCAATACATTCTTCGCTTCGCTCAGAATCTAAAATAATAATAAAATAAAATATAAGCGACGCAAATTTTTATAAAATATTATAATAATTATAAATTATGTCCATCGCCATAGAGTATAAATGTATAATAGATGTAAAATACTATAATGTACCTAAACGGCTGATGCGTTCGATGACATAGAATAATAATTATTGTATTATTGAAATAAATAATAATAATCCATACATAGAATAGGTATTAGAGAATATACATTATCAATTTTAAATAGCGATAAAAAAATTTAGACTGAAGATTTTTGTAACTTTTTAAAATTACGTTAATGAGCAATATGATATTATGCTTCAATAAAATTTTCAGACATTAAAACCCAAAATTGCCAATTTTATTAAACATATGGTAAAAATATTGAGAAATTAAAAGAAGCCATACAAAATATAGGTTTTCGATTACATTTTACATTGTAAAATATATTGTATATTAAGTATATATTTACATATTACTTAACATCATATCAAAGTATTAGAAAAATCCTTAATCTCAATTTTTTTTTATAGGTAGCTGTTTAAAGTTGATATTTTTAGTTTAAACGAAAACCTTAGAATCCTTACGAGTATTATTCTTATTACTTCTCAATACTTTTATCATAAAAATTGATAGAAAAGCCAAAAAATTTGGGAAATGTTTGAAGTAAAATTGTTCTATCAATTTTTCTAAATATGTAAATAATTGTGAAATGTGTTATCCAATGCAATTTAATAGAACAATAAAACAATAAATTAAGGGTAAAGATAATAATTATATAATACATAGTAACTGTAATGATTGAATATTGAACACACTTTAAGTGCATATAAACAATTTTACTTGTCTAAAAGCATTAATAAGTCTATCATATCATATGAAGTCCGTACATTTAAAATGATTATATTATGTATAATAAATTCAGAAAGTCTAAACGAACACATTATTTTATTACATAATAATGTAAGAATTAAAAATTAATATTACCTAACCATGTAAAATTTAAAATTATAAACTACAAAAATTAAATAGATCAATTTACAAATTGAATATTATATTTAGTTTTATATTTGTAGGTACATATTATTTTATTCGCATTATCTTTCAAATTATTATATTTAACAATTATAATACCTATTACCTATAATATAATAAATACATACCTACCTAAGTACCTACTAGTGTACAGCGAAATTATTATCTTTTATTTAAAATATATCCGTCTTATTAAAAATATTATTATTAATACTGTCTTTGTATAATTTCTTCCCTTACCTTTATTGGGATGTCCATCACGGAATTTTCATTTCCTCAGCAGTTGACGATTGTTCAATTGACGAGTATTGTAATAAATTAATTACATTTTGGCTCATTTTCAAATATTTATAAACTTGCAACTACGTTAAAATAAAACTAAAATGTAAAAAATGTATAACAATAAAATGTTTACACGAGTATACTCGTATATATAAAAAAAAATATTGAAATAAAATGTAAGCCTTGAAAATTTTTAAAAAATATTATAACAATTTTATAATGTTCCATCGACATAGAGTATAATAGATGTAAAATACTATAACGTAGCTAAACAGCTGATTGATCTGGTGACATGGAATATAATGGTATTATTGAAATAAATAAAAATAATAAGATTCCATACATACGAGTATATTATTATAGAAAATAGATTATCGATTGTACCGATGTAATCGATGAGAACTGGAGAATTATCATCTGATGAGCCAACAATTGACAATATTCAAAATTTCAAAATTAACACTTATTTTACAATTATTGATATTGTATTAACGCAAATATCAGAACGGTTTAATGATCATTCTCTACCATTATTTAAGGATTTGGCACTGTTTTCTCATTAGAGACTTAAAGAGGTAGCCAAAATAGCTTGTATCTCAGACGATGCATTCAATGGATTTTGTGATGTTTATGGTCAATTTGTTGAGTTGAATTCATTAAGAAAAGAATATATTCAATTTTCTAGTTATTATTCTCAATTTGATAAAATAAAAATTATCCCACAAAAACTACATGATAATGATACATTTTTAAGTGAGTCTGAAGAAGAAATCGAAGAAAGTGATGAAGAGCATAGTGTCCTCCATGAAAATAAAAAAAAAGAAAATTGTGGGTCGATAGAAGATATTTTTAATATATGTCGTTCATTTGGGTTGAAAGAAATTTTTCCTTATTTGTATACTGCTTTTAGTATAGCTGTGACCTTACCGGTATCCAGCGCCTCTCCAGAACGCGCTTTTTCAAAGCTTAAACTGATTAAAACATAACGATCGACTATGAACGAAGAAAGACTTGAAGCTTTGATGATAAGAGCTTGTGAGTTAAATGTGTCCATGGATTTTGAAACAATTACTAATAAGTTTGCATCTAATAGTTCTGTACTTACAAAATTACTTATAAAATTATATTATAATAATTATTTATTAATTTTAATGAAATTATTAAATTTATTATTATTTTCTATTGTTCTTTTCATTGTAACTAGTAATTATTTATAAAGTAATCTCCTATATTATATAGGTAATAATCTGTATTTATATAATTAAACTGCAGTGGCGGAACTACAATCTTTGAGGCCCGCGGGTAAAATTTTTATTAGCCCTAATGAATAGTTGTATAATACTAATATTGGAAATTTTAAAAAAGGATATTAATGTATTAAGTAAACAAGAAGTCAATAAATATAATATACAAATTTATTTTACAAATTAAATAAAAATAATTGTTTCTGCTACGATCTTGTGCAAATGAATTTATCAATGCTGACACGTTCAACTTTTTGGCGCGTTCATTTTCAATTGATATCATTGCGATACCACTCAAACGTGTTTGAGACATAGTATTTCTAAGGTAGCTTTTAATTAATTTGAGCTTTGAAAATGACCTTTCTGCACTGGGCCACTGGCTACTATTACTGGTATTTGGTAATGTAAGAAATGTTGTTAATAGGTCTGAAAAACTCGTAATTAGATTATAATTCTCTAACTTTATATATTAAGTTATAGGACATTAAATTGTACAGTAATTAATACGTATTATAGTAAATTTGTACTATTAACTTATGATAAGTATGATAAAATAATAAATAAATAAGAAAAATCTATAAATACATACCTAACACGAGGTAATTGAACTATAAAAATATACAACTATAAACATCCTATTTTTTTAGTTTTTAGATGATAGAAAAATATACCTATTTGTAAAATGGATTTTTAAACCAATTTCATAATCTGTTTACGAATAAATATGGAAAACAACAACAAAAACAAAACTTAATAATTTCCATAGAATGTACATAATTTCCATAGAATGTACATAATTTCCATAGAATGTACATAATTTCCATAGATTGTACATAATTTCCATAGAATGTACATAATTTCCATAGAATGTACATAATTACCATAGAATGTACATAATTTCCATAGATTGTACATAATTTCCATAGAATGTACATAATTTCGATAGATTGTATATAATTTCCATAGATTGTACATAATTTCCATAGATTGTACATAATTTCCATAGAATGTACATAATTTCCATAGATTGTACATAATTACCATAGATTGTACATAATTTCCATAGAATGTACATAATTACCATAGACTGTACATAATTTCCATAGATTGTACATAATTTCCATAGAATGTACAT
>JAIUCT010000017.1:153202-185073 GCA_021307375.1 Tetraneura akinire | reverse complement strand
TCCATAGATTGTATATAATTTCCATAGAATGTACATAATTTCCATAGATTGTACATAATTTTCATAAGATAATATAGTCTGTAATTACCATATTTATAGTAAATCGTGATAAGTGATAATTTTATGTGGCAAGATCAAACGAAGCCCACGGAGCCTAATCTAAACCACGGATATATCTATATTATACAAAGCTTACGGAGCCTAATCTAACCCACGAATATTTATCATACATATATGTATATCTATTATCTAAACAGCTGATGCTCTGAGCAGCATTTTGTTCATTATTATATTTCTCATGATTATCTATGATTCTTATTTTTCTTGATGCAAAATGCGATAACGTAAACCTTTTTTTTAGACATAAATATTATAATAGTGTTATTACCTTATTAAGTATTAAGTACAATATGTATAAGAAACGAAAAGTTCTTAATACACCCAAATAATATTATTTTATTATTATACTATAAATTTTATAATTTCAATAATAACCATTCAGTGCAAAAACAATACTTTCTTTTTACAAATATACGGCGAGGCCCCTTCTACGACGAGGCCCGCGGAAAAACCCGCCTTTGTATATATGTAGTTCCGCCTCTGAATAGTTTTAATATTAGTAGTAATAAGTTTGTATATTTTCAAGGAATAAGTTAAAATGATAATTATTGTTATTACTATAACCATAGTTGATAGTTCAAACTTCTAGAGTATAAAATTTAAATTATTGGGGTAGGTGGGTGGGTCAAAAATAATTTAATTTTGCTCCACAAAAATGTATTAAACTCAGCGTCACTGATACAGACTTAAAATGTATTTTCACTAGCTATGTTTTGTTGGCAATGACGTGTTCCTACACAAACCACATACTCGTATTATCATATCAATTATCTACAAATTTTACACATATAATTTTAATATTTATATAGGTAATTATAAAATTTTAATTTGGTTAGATATATAAAATACAATTTAGAATTTAAATAATCAAGAAAAACTAAAAAACAAGTATTTATATATATATTATATTTAATAATTTAATATTATTTTATATAAAATTATCAGGGGTAATCATAAACTTTATAATAAAGAAATTTCTTTCAAAAATAATGGATATAATAATATTATGATTAGGTAACAATATTGTTACTGTAAATATAAATTTATATTCATTTTATGCATATCTAAATGTTATTATTATATCTATACAAACATATTTAGAAAGTAAAATTAAAATTTTTTTTTAAACTAATCATCTATAGCAGGGATAGGAAACTGGCGGCCTGTGCCGCATCCGACCTGCATACAAATTTTATCTGGCTCGCGTTATTTCTTTTATATTCAATTCTTACAAGCACAATAAAAATAAAATAATAATATATTAAAATGTATAATTTAATTTTTTTGTGCAATTTAAGAAATAATATACATATTACATAATATTTAATTAATAATTTATTTAAATTTAATTTTGAATTTTTTTTTTAAAGAATATATAACCTTTTTTAATATTTAAAATTGTAATGTATCAACGTCTTTGTATAACAAAAACATAATATTAAATATATATGTAAAATAAATAATAATATAATTTATGAAAATAAAGATTTTATATAATAATTATTAATTAATGATATGACCTGTAAGATTTTAAAATTTAAAAAATTGGCACTCTATGCCCTTGATTTGCCCATTCCTGATCTACAGGTTCAGCGTACGCTTCTTCTGAATTACAATACTCTAATGGATTTTTTAAAATAGAAAACGCTAAAAAAAAAACAAAAAAAAAATAATAAAATAAGTAATAGTATTTTTAGTTTTTCATTGTAATTGATAATCTTTATAAGTTGATAGCCAAAAGTTTTACAGAGAAATAAATTTTTGATGGTTAAGTTTAAATACATTTTTCTCACGTATAATAGCATTATCCCAAACATGATGCATAAATAATCCTACAAAAATTTTTGTGTAGTACATTATAAAATAATCTAGAAACTAGTAAATTAATAATTTGTATATTCTTTAAACCTAATAAATACAAATATAAAAGAAATAGTAGACTTGTAAATGAGGAAAGTGTTTAATCATATATTTGATGAGAAAAATAACATGCATTATAAATATTAATATTATTAAAAATTATATTATGATATACTCGAATTAAAATTACAACAATAATTAATTTTTTTAAATTATATGAAATAATAATAATTGTCATAAATACAAAATAATGTTATTTTAGATATTATATACATTGTATTTATGATTATATATAAATTATAAAATATAGACATTTTTGTTATTTATTAATTTAACAAAACGAGTTTCATAATATTTTAAATTTATTAATTATTATTAATTATTTTTGTAATCACATCATAATTATTATATTCTTTTAAAATTATCTTTATTAATTATGATATTAAGTATTGTAATATTATATATTTAATTTTAAATAGGAATAAAAATTTATAATAATAATTATTATATATTTTAATTTATTTGATTTTTTATATACATACTAAATTCATCATTCGCTATAATTTCATAGGATAAATTAATTTAATGATTATTCACACTTTCGCAGAGTGTGTTACATCTATTTACTAATTGAAATTTAAAACAATTAATATGTGACTATTTATTTCAAAATTATGTGATACTATTTTTTCTTCGTGTAGTTCCCGACAAGAACTCAACAATACTTCATGAAATTTCAAATTCGTCTAAAATTGTTATATTGTATATATTATTATAATTCGATTGTAATTTAAATTATGGTCTTCAGGTACAATTGATAATAATATTATTATTTTTTTTTCATCTTAAAGATGACTGAAACTTATTGACTTACCTTTTCAAAATTACTACTAATTTATTCCTAAATAATCTCAATATGACGTTTAAATAAAAACAAAATTGTCTTCGAAAATTTTGTAAAGGCTGTGGTTAAGAATAACATACCTTTACAATTTCTATATAATAATATCATAATAAAGCCATGTTTATGTATCATCATGAATGTGTTTTTTTTTTTAATTACTATAATATTTTTTTCTATCCGAAACTTCCATGATTTAATTATTTATTTATTTGTGTTAACAACAATAATTACCAATTTTATTAAATGTTATCAAGAAAAATATTATGTTCTGTATTTAATAAAAATCAAAAGGATACTTCTAATATTATATTATATTTTTATATGTAGAATATTGATAATTTTCAATATAATTTTCAATACGCTTTATCTTAAAATTCTGAAGTTAATAATTAAAATATGATAAATTATTTGAAAATGAGTTCGACTGAATTATTTTTTTCAAGAACTTTTCTGTTTTAATTTAATTTTAAAATTAATTAATTATATTTTTAAAGATAACACTTAGAGTCATCTATTCTTTTAGTCATTAAAGAGCATTGAACTTATTATTAAAGAATTAGTATCCGGTAAATTATATACTTATGTCAAAGTCTATATATTTATTAATAGATAAAATTACATTTTTAATTATTATAATTATTGGTTCTTTAATCCTAATATACTTACATTCCTCATTTTCGATTGCATGCAGTAATAAAGCAAAAAAATTGTGTTCTAGATCATATTTTCCTAAACGTAAATAATAATAAAAAATATAATAGAAGTATGGATTACTACAACACTACAAGTGTAACACAACGGAGACTAAAGAATTTTTACAATAAGATATGGAGAAGAGTATGTGGCCCGATCACATCTATCCGTGAACCGGTCATTGGCGTAGAAAGTACAATCAAGAATTAAATAAGTTATAATAAATGGATTAATTAGAGACCTAAGATTTAGAAAACCTAGGAGCAAAACATTTGAGGGAGATAGTACGGATCGAGACAAGTGGAGTGGATTTAGTGATGGTGGCAAAAACTCTTGGAAAGTTATGAAGGCCGGAAGAAGAAGAAGAGAAGAGAGAAGACATATTATTAATAATTGAAAAATGAAAAAACAAATTACTCTCAAATGGCAGATTTTCTATTTCCTCATCTAAAAGATATTTTTTTTAATAATAATTCAAAGACTCTAAAAATTACTATTTATTAACACATATTTTTTTTTATACAAATAGTTAAATTTGATTAATATAATAATCTTAATGAATCATTTATAAATTAAAGAAATATAATATATTTTTTAACATTTATTCCGATTTAATCATATTATAACATAAGTCTTTAAATAATTATATTACCATAAAGTAATATTAAAACTTAATGTGTTATACTATAAATTTGGAATATCCAGATTTTACTGAATATGCTTGTAGTTAAGTATAGTACACATTAATACTAGCGGTTATAAAAAAAAAAAGAAATATTTAACTTTATTACAGCAATGATAATAACCTGTTATTTCTAAAAATTATTTCATTTATTAATTAAATATAATTATAATTAGTGTTTATTGAAATATATTATTTAATAGACAATTTTAATATAAAATATTATTATATTGATTTTTAAAAAACATTATTTACATATACCTGTTTGTATATTGTGGTTTGGTACATAAAGTACTAAAAATTAAGTTGATGGAGAAATATAATATTGGTTAATAATAGTATTGAATAAATTAAATTTAGAAATAATTTAAATAATTTTATTCAAATAATTTACAGGTACTAATACTTACTTTCAATTTTTAAAATTTCGTGTTCCTCTACAATTGCAATATAATATAAAATACTTAATTATTTAGTAAAATATTATACATGATTTTTATATAAAGGTTTCGAATAGAAAAATATAATATCATAACAATTTGAAATAAATTCACAGTTTTATCGATATTATGATAATATATAAAAATTGTATAATATTTTATTATTTTTAAACACAGCCAATACAATATTTTCGAAGACAATTCTGAGTTGACTAGGAGTTCACATAAAGAAAGCATAGAAATAAATATTTGACGACTATATTTTAAAATCCAATAGGTTTATGTCAATTTCAGAAAAAATAAATTTCAAAAATGGTTAGATATTGTATGAGAACGTCTTAGAATATAGAGTGTAGACATATCACATATGTCATATACCTACAGGGCTTGGGACTGCAAATAATGTTTAATTTAAAAATATATTACTAAATATTTACAATTTTTCAATATATGAACGCATATTAAATATAATTTTTCTTTTTATAATAATCATTCATATTTTACTATTAATAATAATTATTTAAATTAATAATAAGTATACTATAGATATTATAAGTTGTAAGGGTGGAAAATTAAGGTCAGAGCGAAGTTAAACAAGTAATGGTAACAAAAACTTTTCCAAGAGAAAATAAAAGATTAATGTATTTATACATTGTACATAATATTATCAAACGCTAAGGTATAAAAGATTGAATCAATTTTTAACTTTGGATATTTCCATATTACTTACTGATATATTTGATAAATTCAGTCCCTATTAAATATATCATTTTCATTTGCTATTAAAATAATTATTATACTTATTGTTATTAGTAAAGGTATATAATATTATATAATAATTAAATGGATAAAAAAATTAGGATCTATATGTAGAATATTTAATAATCGTGAAATATTGTAAAATTTAAAAGACCGTAATTAATATTATTCGTTGGACAAACTTCCTCTTCCTGCAATAATAGATCTTTTGGTACATTTATTCAATTCTCCAAATAATTATTAGATAATTTTTTTTTTTGAGCGTAGCGAAGAATGTATTGGTTTTACAATGATGTGTGTCCTTTTTTTCTTTTTATGTCTTAATCATCATATCAAAATATTAGAAAAATCTATGGTCTCAATTTTTTTTTATAGCTGTTTAAAATTGATATTTTTATTTTTTTGTTTTTATGACTGAAGATACTTGTACTACCCGAAATAATGGTCCAATTTTCACGAATAGCATATGTTTCCGGTAGAAAAGTGGATGTTCTTGGTACTTTATTTAGGTCATTTTTCGAATTTCTCAAAATTGACACTATGCGTTAGGAAAAACGATGAAAAAATGACGAAAAAACAGCAATATATTAATCAATACCTACATTATCTGACTGAACTTCGATCAGAATCGTTTTTTCGAATGCAATGGTTAACATTGCATTCAAATTCTAATTCTAATTAAATACTATGATATGCACACCTATATCCCTGCGGCAGAAGTATCAGATCGTCTTTTTTTTTTCTTTGATTTTACATATATGTAATAAATAATTATAATTTATAACAGGAACAAACACAGCAAATAATATCGTTAAAATAATTATACAATCATAAGTTTAAAAAATTATTTACAATACATCATAATTCGTATTATTAAATGTGAATTTGAAAGATAAAAACCATATATGTCTATGATCAATGATCATCAATTATACAATTATTAATTTATAAGTTATTACTATTGGTAAGTAAATATACGTACTATCATTGGGTATTTTATGATGTTGCATTATATACCATTCATATGGGTAAAGACTTTTTTCATCGAATTCTAAACATAAATTGAAATAACACGTCATATAAAAACGAGATACAGTTGTGAAGTTTTTAATGATGAATGATGATGGATATTATTATCATATTAATAAGCAAAACATTAAGTTCGTTAAAATAAAATTTTATGAATTTTAAAATATTTTTCTATGTTTCCTTGGTACTTATATTGGCTTTATAACTTTTTTTTTTTATTAAAAAAATATAAAATAAACAAAAAACAAAAAATATCGAAGTTACAGTTTCTGTAAATTTTCCCAATTTTTTGCCATTTTCAATAGATTTTTTTTTATTATTTTTCTATAAAAAAGGTATTGAAAAATGTTAATGTAATACAATCTCTTAGTAATAAGTAAAAATAGCAAAACACATTGTAGAAACAATGCTTTCGTATATGTTAATAATATTATAATACTTATATTTAATAGTAATAATAATTATTTATTAATAATAAATAAATATGAATATAACACCTCATAGGGTAAGAGTACAGTTATTAGATAAACAATTAAAGATTATAATACCATACATAATTAGAGAGAAAAAAAAAAGAAAAAAAAAAAAAAGTTCAATAATAATTATGCTTAATAATTATTTAAATAAATATAGGTATCTACCTAGATTAATAAATATCAAAAATGAAAAAATAGGACATTAATTATATAAACAATAAATACGTGATTTTAATAGAGCACAAGGATTAAAAAAATAATAAAAAGTAGTTATCAGGTTGCATGAGATAGGTAATAAACACCAGGGTCGTCCCTAAGGGAGGAAAAGGGTGCTATCGCCCCCTATAAACAATATTGAAACAAAAATATTATTAAATTTTATGTCTGTGGTATATTAATATTATTAAAATTTAATCATTTAATGAAAAAAAAAATATTGATCATACTGTCACATTCATAATAAAAAATTCTTTCAGTTGAGAATATTCCAAAAGATGTTTTTGAATCTATTGACCAATGACATGTATCATTTTTTCCAAATTTAAAAACCTATTATTAATATTAGGAGTGTTGCTTCTGCAGAAAGGACCTTTTCAGCACTTCACAGGTTATAATTTATTTCATTAATACAGTTATAAAGTATCTACAGTATATACCTAAGTTATATTTTAATTGTATAATTATTAATTAATAAGTAATCATGCTTATCTTGCTAATAATTTTAAATATTATACTTTATAATAATAATTTTGCTTTCACCTAATTGCTTACTATTTTCTTCATGCTTTTTAGATTAAAAACTTGGTTAAGGAATCAAATTGGTCAAAATAAATTGACAGGACTGGCGTTAATGCATGTACATAGAGATATTAATGTAAATAATATAATTGATCGCTTTGCAAAAAATAAGCATAAATTAGATTTTTTTATTTAGTAATTAATATAATGTAAATAATGTAATATATAAAATAAGAATATATGATTTATTAAAATATAATTTAATTATTAATCCATATTAATATTTATTTTAATATAGGTATTTATAGATATTTATAGCTTTTATTTTTTATATGAAGTTGAAATAGGTTCGCTCTTCCCCCAAAATAATATTCTAGGGACGCCCTTGATCGACACACCGGACTATTAGAGAAATAATTAGGTAGGTACTAGTGGACAGAGGTAACGCAAAAGGGGGATTAGGACTTGATTTATAAGAAGGTATATTCAAACCAATTTTTTGTAAAAGCTCAGGAAAATCAATATTACCATTTAAAAGTTTATGAAGGAAAGTTACATCAAACACTAATCTTCTGGTTTTTATTGATTTTAAACCGGCATAGAAAAAATCTCGTTAATATTTTGACTCAAAAAATTAGTTTCATATGCATAAAAACGAAGAAATCCTATGTCGTTTATCTAGTATACGAGTCTACCACATAAAAGGTAAACATCAAAAATTTCAAGAGTTGCTCCATGAGGTCTCGGCTAAAACAGTAGATATTCCCTTCAAAATTAAATACTGTTGCATACACATTTTAAATTGAAAGTTTCCCGACAGTTCTGCGGGTAACTACGAAAGCTAAGGTGAATGCTAACGAAGATGAAACTATAGTGACGACGAACACCGACAGTCGAGCCAGCCAGCTATAGCGATTAGGTTAGGCAGGGATTGAAACTGTAAAAATTATTTTGATTTCGGTTTCGATATTGAATACAGGTATTCCAGTTATTTCAATTTCGATTTAATTATTAAATATCGATTTTCAGAAATTTTGTTTTCGTTTTTACGTTCTCTTGATTTCGATTTTGAATATCGGTTTTCAAATTTTTTTGATATCGATTTCTGGTTTGTAAGTAATTTCAATTTCGTTATCGGTTATAAATTTTATAAGTACCTAATAAAAAATTATAATAATGAAAAATATGACAAATTATACAAATGTTGATTGCAAAAGTTTAAAAATATATAATAGACTAAAATTATTCATTCATAGGCACAAACTCATTAAAAAATTCGACATAATATCCTTAAATGTTTTTTATTGAAAATATTTTCTAGAAATGTTCTAAATCTAAAAATACTAATAATTTATTTTTTATATATTATATTTATATAATATTATTAGATTTTAATAGCTACAAATAACAACAGATAATTTTGAAAACTTCATATTATTAAGTGAATTCGGTATAATTGTTGTAGTCTCTAGGTAGTATATTAAATAACTGAATTATTATCTAAGTTCTACTTTAAAATTATAATAAATATTACCTACTACATAATTTTAATATATCATAAACCTATTATATTATTTTATTAATATTTATTATTATTATTTAATATTCATTAGTATTAAATTTGACATTATCGTCGAAAATCTGCAGAATAATATTATAATTTCAAAAATATTAAAATACTTACTAATTGCTACAATCAAATTAGAAAATTAAAAAAAAAAAATGTACCAATGTATAAATAACGTACTATATTATGTAGAACAAAAATAAATAAATTATATAATTAGGTATATTATCCTATATTATATTTTCTCCAATATTCGTTCGCCGTTAAACAAAAAAAAACAAAATGTCACAAACTCAAACTAGTAAACGCAAGTCACAATATTCATTATTCAGTATTTCAGTCAGTAAACATCTGATAATTTGTTGGTAATACCTAATTAGTATTACATGATTTACTGAAATAATTCTCAAATCTCTCCCCAATTACCTTAGATGCTGTCCCTGTGGCTTTTGAAGTAGTGGGACTTCTCCTTTCTTACTCCTTTCCGTACACTCGAATAAAAGTTTTCATTTTCCACGAATCATTGTTAATATAATGTGTAGTTTATTATTAAAATAAAACTAAGTGTCTAAAACAAGGGTTATCTTCCACATGTTACGGTTAACTAAAAAAAGTTGGCAATACTGAATTCACTGTTTTAAGTTATTACACAATATTAAATTAGGGTCGATATCTATCGATCACTATCTAGTTCTTTATATTCTAGCTAAGGTTTCTAATAAAGTAAAAAAAAATAATAATTATTATTATTAAGTCCATAATAATACTTAAAATACATCAATGAATAATGAATATGGTAAAATCATTAGGTATTACATGAAATTGAATGAAATTAAGTTATGATGTAGAATAATTAATACATAAATTACCATTGTCAAGTTTATTGTAAATATATGTAAAATACCGATATTGAAAATCTAAAAAAAAAAAATAAACGCACACACCCATCACGTGTTAATAAAATGTATTAGGTACAATAATGTCATTAATTGTAAAAAAAAAAAAAGAGTTCATACTCCTGCCGCATAGGATACAGATGTGCAAATTATAGTGTTTAATTATAATTAGAATTTGAATGAAATTGATAAACCATTGCATTCGAAAAACGATTCTGAGCGAAGTTCAATCAGATAATGAAGGAATTGATTAAAATTTGAAATTTTTTTATGGAATATTTAAAACGCAAAATTTTATCACACATACGAGATACGAGTATAGTAACCATATAGTTACACATACAAGTATAGTATATATAGTACTATCATATAGTACCCTATAAAATTTTCAAGTCTCTATCTTCAAAATTGTCTGAGTTATCGTGAAATATTAAAACCGAATTAGTCGAAATTTCATTTTTCGTGAAAAATGCCGTTTTTTCGTCATTTTTTCGTCGTTTTTTCTACCGCTTAGGGTCAATTTTGAGAAATTCGAAAAATGACCTAAATAAAGTACCAACTAGATCCACTTTCCAACCGGAAACATATTCTATTCGTGAAAATCGGAGCATTATTTCGGATCGTAAAAGTGTCTTCAGAATAATAATAATAAAAAAAAAAAATAATCACAAATCATTGTAAAACAAATAGGTACATTCTTCGCTTCGCTCAGAATCTAACAATTGTCCTTTTATTTTTATTAGTATCGAGTAACAACAATAATATTACTCTCTTTGTCTTAACTTTAAATATTTATGTTGGAGACCTACATACGGCATGTAGTTTAGATACCAGCAAGAGTACACTTTGGCAAAGGCAAGGTACAAATTCTTCTCTGCATTTTATATTAGTTCAACATATTGAATGGACCATAGAGATATGTATCTATATACTATATATTATATTTGATTTGCATGAAGAATGTAGTTCTTAAAGTAAATACCGATAAGACCGTCATCTGATTTAGCAATCCGCTGCCCAAAATACTTAGGATGCTCTAAACTGTGTATCGAATTTGTGTATATGTCATGAATAAATTTATGAAACAAAGAATGAACAAATATAGTGACGTATTTAATCTTTAAACTCAATGTGGATAGCTTAAGTACAAAAAAAAAAATTTTTTTTATGTTTCAAAAAAATTATAACACAGTTCATGTGTGGACGAATCACGAATTTATCATATTCAATTCTTAGACAAAGCAAAAATAATAATAAAAAAACTTATTATTAATGTTTTGTTTTTGGTTCTGACTTTTCGGAATCGTAAGAACTCAATCCAAAACATGGATAATTCCGCAAAGAACAACAATATTATTTTAATTAATGAAAGCCTTAATCAATTAAAATACTAATAACTACTTTATTATCAGCAGCTTTATATCAAAAAATATGCAAATACTAATGCATAAAAATACATCAATGATAATTTATCATTATATGTGACAACCGTTACTAAATAATATTTTTAAAATATTTATTATAATTACCTAACTATCTTTCTATAGAAAAAAGGCTATAGCCTTTCTCTTTGCCATATTATTCTATACTATTTTCGTCTCAACAATCGAATATTAAAATATTAATTATTTTAACAACGTTATAACATAATTTACTTACTTTCAGATTTCCTTGCATCAAAAATATCTGAAGGTATTCCTAAAATAATATTAAATTTAATATTTTACAATAACTTTTATTAATATAATTTACTATTTCATATAAAAATGCCTACATTATAGCTTTAACGACTTTAGATTGGTTAAATCTTAAATTAAACGAAATGTTCCAAATAATTCAATATGTAATTTACTAATTTTTAAAGAAAATTAAATAAGCACGAGTGTATAAGTTTTATCAATATTTTGGACTAAAATTTGGACGTTATTTCACAGAATATTAAAAAAAAAAATTACTAGGTACCTAATAATTGTTAATTATTATAATATCTGCATTTATAATCCGCTTGTAACTACGGAAAATATTTATGGTCTTATAATTTGTGAAATGTGAAATTGTGATGTTTTATATTATAGAACTATGATATGTAACAATTTAATTTTACTCCTTATAAATTATTATATTTAATAAATGTATAAAATGTATGAAATAAAATTTACTCGTATTGAAAAATGCATGTTTTACGGCTTCTTCAGTAGTAAAATTATCTATAGGTAATAAATTATATTATAATTGGTTTGTCAAAATTTTATTACTGTATATTTAAATAAATAAGACGACTGATTTCTATACAAAAAGTAGTGGACTGTATTTTCATTCACTAAGTTAAACAGATAACATAATATTGAAACATACACTTTTGGGCAAAAGTTGGTCGCCTGTCATATCTAATCCGCGTACGGCTCTAACACGAGTACACGACAATCCCACAATCGAAAATATGCCGGCTGTTTACCAACAATATAAACATATAAACATATAAACATATAAACATATAAACATATAAATATATAAACATATACTGTGTATAATTAACTCACGATTAAAATTTGCATTTTTTAAGTCATCTAAAATATAATATATAATATTAATGAATTAATGTAATGAACAGAATATATTTGATAATACGAATGTTGATAGGAATGTGAAATTAATAATAATCACGTTAGGAATATGATTTCTAATAAATAATTCAATTTATATTATTATAAAACGACGCAAAATAATTTTCTAAATGAAATAGTTTGAACACTTAAATAATAAATTTTATGTTCAACATAATAATTGCTCTTCAAAATTTTGGAAGAATAGAGATCGATTTTAAAGATAGACTTATTCTTTATATTAAGACGTATGAAGAATAAAAAACCATAATAAAAATAAAATCAACAACAACAACCGCTAGAATACTAAAAGGTGTAAGACAAGAGTGCCCAACTGCCCACTGCACCTGCATTATTCAATTTATTAAATGAAAAAGCAATAAATGACATTAAGTCTTGTTTAGTTCGAAATAAAACTGGTGTTATAATAGGAGGAATGTTTCGCTTTGTTGATGATATTGTCGTTATGGCAACATCTGAGGATGACTTACAAACAACGTTAAATGAAATGAACCCACGTTCAAATAATATGGTCTGAAAATAAATGCAGACAAGACTAAATCTCTAGTATGCTACAAGAAAACAAACCATCAATTAATATAACAAAAGACAATAAAAGGATTGTCCAGGTAGATAATTTCAAGTACTTAGACCGCCATATAACAAACGATGGGAAATCAATTAAGGAAAGCAGAAGCATAATTGGCCAAGCAAAAAATGGATTTCTTAAAAAGAAGAAATTATTAAAAACTAAAAATATAAAAACATAAGTCAGGAGCGTGGTTTTATATTGAAGTAGGACCCGGACAGTAAAAAAAAAAGGAGAGATATTTTAGAAGCACTAGAAATGTGGTGTTGGAGAACGAAGCAGAGTATACGTTGGACTGAGAAAAGAATAAATGAAGATATCTTGAAAATAATAGAAGAATAAAGAACATTGTTAGATACTCTAAAGAGATGTAGACGGCAAAAGATAGGACACACGTTGAAGCATGATGGGGATGAATCACATAGTTAATAATTGAAGGAATGATAGAAGGAATATGATCCAGAATAAAATACATCAGACAAATAATTTAAATTGCAGGAGTCACTAATTACATGGAAAACAAAAATGTGGCCAGTGACAGAAAAAAATGGAAAATACATTTGTTGTGAATAGAAAATACGTTAAAAACCAATATTCGGTTTGAAATACAAAAAAAAAAAAAAAAAAAAATGTTCAACATAAATAGAGTTATTCGCATGACTGAATAGATCTATTTAAATAGAATCTACATTTAGTTATAATGTTTAATCGAAATTATTAAAAGGGACATTAAAAATATATGACGGTACATTCTAATATCCTAAGCAAAATATAAACAAATATAAATAAATGATGTAAATAGTCGAAATATACTATGTAATTTTTATCTCACATGTGTCATATATTACACTAGTAATAAGTACTATTTTAGGATATATTAATACATATTATGTTATAGTTTTATTAAAAATTTTATTCGTACCTTTACACTCTAAAAAGGAAAATATCGATAATTGTTTTATATAGATACATATAGATATAACATGAAAATATATAAAGTATAATTACCTACTAAATATTAATAATTTATGGTAAATAAATATAATATTAACTTTTTAAAAGTAAATAAAATTATGTAAGTATAGATATGTTTACTAAGAGACATAAAATAAGTTTACTCAAAATTTATATTTAGTTAGAAACAATATAATTGGTAAAAGTAAAATTTAAAATAATATACGTGTTATAAAATTTTGGAATATTTATTATGATTTTATTATCTATTTATCGTATTAAAAATTTATAGACGGATAGTATATCTAACTAAATTTTGCATAAAATTGTTTTTGTTTTTTGTTTTTTTTGAAAGTGATGAGGTGATGACATATCATTACCTTCCATTATTATTATGATTAACTGATTAATTACTATTAAAACCTCGTGAAATATAGAATTGTAAGATTTTTTTTTGCATAAAATATATTCCTTTATAATTGAAACAGCGCTCTCTGGAGTTTAGATGATCTGCAATTTGCAGATTACAGGAATTCAGTAGTAGCATTGTTATTTCAGTTACTTGATATTGATGTGTATATTAATTTCTACGAATTATACTTACAGAGAGTTGATACATTGATAGCGTTCAATATAAGATTGAACAAGTTACTAAACAAGTGTCTTAAGTGTGTTTTAAAAAGGAGCGACTTATGCAATTTATACAAATGTTATATTATGTTATTGAGATGAGGGCCGGGTATTTATACATGGAAGATTGACCACAGTTGTCGTGATAATAATACCTGAAATCGAAATGATTGGCATAAGCAGGTGTCCGATGGAGATAACTGTTGGTCCTAAAAATGACAGATTTGTGTTTGACGATGGTATTTGTTTCGGTGATGCGTACACTGCAGCTCTGATAAGAAATTAACATCGCATATGCATCGCATATGGTTTGTGCCGTTGTTTTAGCAAGGGGCCAAGAGGGCAGTGCCGCAACAATAGGGGACGCTGGGTATGCATTGTATTCCCTGACCAGAGATTTATTTTTAGATAGGGGTCCCATGTTAAAAGTAATATTATAATATTATATTATTATTTATAAATTTTATTCATAAAATAAAAAAAAAGAAACTTGAAATTGTTGTCATCCAAATATCACTTAATAGTTATGCTTATGATATATTTTCCGTCCATAATCGATTGATGCCATAGTCATAGACATAATACGTATACAATATACATAAACATAATATTATATTATATAATCGAACATGTTTTAATTGAATAGAAAAACACTCGAAAATATAGAATTAACTAATAAGAAATTGGAAAGTGGAAGTAGTTGGTACTTTATTTAGGTCATTTTTCGAATTTCTCAAAATTGACCTTAAATGGTAGAATAAACGACGAAAAAACGTCATTTTTCATGATAACTGAAATTTCGACGAATTCGATTTCAATATTTCGCGATAACTCGGGCAATTTTGAAGTTAGAGACTTGAAAATTTTATTGATTATTCACATAAGAATTATATATATGTGGTAATTTTGGTAACAAATTCGATCCTTTTTAGACACTTATACCTATAATCTATAAATCCACCCAAATTTATTTATTGAATATATAATATACGAATATACCACAGGAGAAAGGGATTAAAAATATCATATACTAATATATTGCTTAGAAAAAAGGGGGGCCCATAATTCTGTCTTGCATTGGGGCCTACCAATAGCAAGTTGCGGCACTGCAAGAGGGGTGTCGAACTTGCAATATGTGGCGGACAGATGTTTCGGAAACATTGCGTAATACTTCACTAAACAAGCTGTGATGATTAAGTACACGATATTTTTGGTATGATAACATGACTGTTCAAATAAATAAAATATTTATAAAGAATTAGTAATAATTGACGTGAAATAGTGTTATATTATAATTATATTATAATACAATGTTATAGCTTATAGTATTTATAATAAATGTATATTACACTAACTCTTCAATTTATCTAAATATCAAAAATATAATATATATATTTAGGTATAAAAAGTAATTCAAATTATATATTAAAATATTGAATTGTATCATTTAATAAATAGGTAACTTATAAAAACGTTATTAAAGAAATATTATTATAATTAATATTGTTTAATCTAAGTAGGTAGTAATAGATACAGGTGTAAAGAAGATACTGTTGAATATTGATTAAAATTAATGCAAAGATAAATCATTAAAAAAAAATTGGAAATATGATATTGAACGAAGTTTAATAATTTTTTTTATATTTATCATTCAATATATATAACCAAAAAATATTTAACATATTATTTTTAAAAATATAATAATGCCTCCTGAGTAATATTATATAAATAACTAAAATTGAATTCATAAATATTGTTTTATTTATGAAAGTACAAAGTACTACATTTCAATGTAAATTATTTTATTTACCCGAATCAATTTCTATAGACAAAAATGATAAAATAAGTTAAAACGATGTATTTCAAATTATTTCATGATAATAATAATTGAAATATTTAATAATTTTTAGATTCTGAGCGAAGCGAAGAATGTATTGGTTTTACAATGATGTGTGATTATTTTTTGTTTTTTTTCTAACAAGAAACATAATATGCTATTCGTCAAAATCGGAGCGTTATTTCGGGTGGAAAAATTGCCTTCAAGTATAAGAACAAAAATAAAAAAAAGACACACATCATTGTAAATCCAATACTTTTTTGTTTCGCTCAAAATTAAAAATATTCACTATTCAAACATCAAATTTCATCGAAATATTGCAATAAATAAATACAGTTTCAAAGACCATTTAAGCATATCATATTATATTTGGTTGTTAATTATTAATTTCTTACCTAACCCATATTGAGATTATGATAATAACTAATTTTACAATTTGTAATGTTAAGTAATTATAAAATGATTTTAATGCTATTATTTTGTTATTCTTTACAATCTTCTTTTTATCGTGTTCGGATTCTTTATAATAATATTGATATAGGGAATTATGCAATCGATATTATTATAATTAAAATAATTGTGTTATTGATACCAATATAGTAAATTCATAGGTACGTACATCAAAATATTTTTTAAAACATATTCCTTATTTTTGAGAAACATAATATATTATATTTCATGTATGTATAAAGATTATTAATTGAAAATGGAAAAAGAAATACTTGATTTTTGTCGGAAATTCACATCTAAAATATATTTTTATATTAATAATTTAAAGATTCTAAAAACCACTGTATTCACATTTATATATATATATATACGTATATATACAAATAGTTAAATTTGATTAATATAATCTTAATTAATCATTTTTAAATTAAGGAAATATAATATATTTTTAAAAGATTAATTCCGAATTAATTATATTATAATATATGTTTTTAAATTAATAAAATTACGATAAAGTAATTTTAAAACATAATATTAGTATTATGTATAATAATATCGTATGTTTTATACTTTTATTATAATAAATTAATAAACAAATTACGTATTATGATTGGAGTGATGATATTTGGAGTAATAATCGATTATTTGTACTTTTTGCTTTATAGGAAATTGTTTTAATTTTGATAAAATGGCTAAGTTATAATTCCGAACAATATTTTATATAATTGGAATTTAACTTGATTAATTAATCAAATTTCACAATTTCGTTTTAATCGATAAAACCTAAAAATTTGATGTAAAAAGATTAGTTATCAATGAATAATTTAAAATAGCAAACGTAGTATTGATTTGGACATTTTCTGGATATTTTACATTGGTATAAAAATAATGAAATTGGTAAGTATATTAATTTTAAAGTTTATGTATAATATATTATGCCTATTATATTAATTTTATAACAAAAATAAAAAAATAAATTTGGAATATCCCCTTTAGGTTTTACTCAATATGCTTGTAGTTTGTAGTATAGTGTAGTACATTATAGTACTAACGGTTATAAAAAGAAATAAATATACATTATTACAGCAATGATAATAATCTATTATTTCTAAAAATTACTTCTTTTATTATGATTTAAATAAAATTAGTGTCTATTGAAAAATATAAATAAATTGACAATTTTAATATATAATATAAGGATATTGATTTTTAAAAACATTATTTACATATACCATTTTTCATGTTGTCGATTGATTCACGAAGTACTAAAAATTAAGATGGATAAATATAATAGTGGTTAATAACATTATGGGAAAAATGAAGTAGAGAAATTTAAATAACTTCATTCTAATAATTTATAATAGCTAGTAGGTACTTACTTAAATATTTGTGAAATTGATGTTCATCTACAATTGCAATAAATTATGAAATAATTAATTATTTAATTAAATATTATATATGAATTTTATATAAAAGTTTCGACTAGGAAAATATAATATGATAAAATTTTGAAATAAATCCACAGTTTTATTGATATTATGTAATATATAATTAGTAGACTTAAGTAGTAATAGTAAAATTTTAAATATAATTTTATAACAGAAAAATTTTCAGATTAAAAATAAAAAGAAAAAAGGAGTGTTACCTCAAATATTTATTTATTTATTTAGAAATTAACGGATTTATAATAGGGTGACCATTATTACGAAAATAAAAAAACGAGACAGTTGTTGCTCCCCCCTCCCATTTCCCCAATCCCTCATCCATTTAACAGAAAATAAAAAACAATAGCTATCCATATTTTTATTTATCGGACCGAATTTTATGAATTTTATGAATTAAAATTTTTTTTTTTTATTTTTTACCGAGATTTTCTCTGTAGCTCGCCGGCTCAATCCGGGCATGTAAGTCGTCATAGATATGATAGTTTATATTATTGTAAGATATAGAGAAAAATTTTAGAAACATCATAGAAAAAAATGGTTAGATTTTGTATGAGAAGTTCTTAGAATATAGAGTATAATGTATAAACATATCACATATGCAGGGCATGGAGCGGTAAATAATGTATAAAATTAAAAATATATTATTAATTATTTACCAATTTTAATAATATGAACACATATTAAAAATAATTTTTCTTTGTATAATAATCATTCATGTTTTAGTTCAAATAATAATTATTCAAATTAATAGTAAGTAGACAAGTAGAGGTAGACTATTAAATGTTATAAGGGTGAAAAATTAAGTTCAGAGAGAAATTAAGAAGTTAGTAATGGTAACAAAAACTTTTCCAAGAGAAAATAAAAGATTAATGTATTTGTAAATTGTACATAATATCAGACGCTAATATAAAAAAGATTAAATCAATTTTTACCATTGGTATTTCCTTAATACTTACCGATATATCTGATAAATTCAGTGGTATTCAATAAATTATCCATATAAACTATTAAAATAATTATTATATTAGTATATAATATAATATTATTTAATATAATAATAAAATGGATAAAAAATTAGGATCTATGTGGATAATATTTAATATTTTAAATATTTAATAACCCTGAAATATTATAAAATTCGAAGGACCATAATTAATATTATTCGTTGGACAAACTTCCTGAACAACCAGATTTTTTGATACATTTATTCAATTCTCTAAATCATTTTTTAGATAATTTTTTTTATTTGGATTATACATATTATATAGAATAAATAATTAAAATTTGTTTGTTCAAACACAAAAATCATTTAATTTTTATGTATATTATAATTTATAATAATAGTAAATATACGTACCAATGGGTGTTATATTATGTCGTTTTATATACCATTCACGTGGGTAAAGACTATTTTCATTGAAAGCTAAAAATAAATTGTAACAATACGTCATATAATAACGAGATACAATTTTGAATTTTAGATTCTGAGCGAAGCGAAGAATGTATTGGTTTTACAATGATGTGTGATTTTTTTTTGTTTTTTTTTGTTTTTTTTTTTATGTCTGTGTACAAAAATACTACCCGAAATAATACTCCGATTTTCACGAATAGGGTATGTTTCGGGTAGCAAAGTGGACGTACTTGGTACTTAACTTAGGTCATTTTTTGAATTTCTCAAAATTGACGCTATGCGGTAGAAAAAACGGCGAAAAAATGACGAAAAAACTGCATTTTTCGCGAAAAATGAAATTTCGACGAATTCGATTTCTATATTTCACGATAACTCAGGCTATTTTTAAGATAGAGACCTGAAATTTTTTTTGGATGTTCACATAGCTACTATATATATGTGGTATAATTTTGGAACCGTTACATTAATTTTTCTCCAAAATATAGGACTTTGAATATTTCGTAAAATTCACGTTTTTACGTATATAATGTGTGATAAAATTGTCAATTTTGGGTATTTTAGTCTGAAAATTTTACTGAAGTATACTTACATATTACTTAACATCATACTAAAATATTAGAAAAATCCATTGTCAAAATTTTTTTTTATAGCCGTTTTAAGTTGATATTTTTAGGAAAACGAAAATTTTAGAATCCATACATATAAATAAATATTCTGAAAATACTATTACTACCCGAAATAATGCTTAGATTTTCACGAATAGCGAGTTTCAGATGTAAAAGTGGATGTAGATGGTACTTTATTTAGGTCATTTTTCGAATTTCTCAAAATTGACTATAAGCGGTAGAAAAAACTTCGAAAAAATGACGAAAAAACGGCATTTTTCACGAAAAATGAAATTTTGACGAATTCAATTTCTATATTTCACGATAACTCGGGCAATTTTTAAGATAGAGACCTGAAATTTTTTTTGGATGTTCACATAGCTACTATATATATGTGGTATAATTTTGGAACCGTTACATTAACTTTTCTCCAAAATATAGGACTTTGAATATTTCGTAAAATTCACGTTTTTACGTATATAATGTTTGATAAAATTAGCAATTTTGATATTAGGGTCTGAAAATTTTACTGAAGTATACTTACATATTACTTAACATCATACTAAAATATTGGAAAAATCCCTAATCTCAATTTTTTTTTATAGCTGTTTTAAGTTGATATTTTTAGTTCAAACGAAAATTATAATCTGACTGAACTTCGCTCAGAATCGTTTTTACGAATGCAATGGTTTATCATTGCATTCAAATTCGAATTAAAATTAAACGCTATGATTCGCACACCTGTATCCTGTGCGGCAGGAGTATCAGCTCTTTTTTTTTAAAATGTATTTTATTATTAATATATTCCGAAAATATTTAAAAATAATATTATTTAAAGTACCTACCAAGTTAATTTCATTAGTTTACTTATAAATACTATAATATAATTATTTATTGTATACAATACATAAAAAATGAAATCATATAGGTACAAATTACTATTTTAGATATTATATTATGATTATTATTACGTTATTTAAATTTATCTTAGTGGAGAAATAAATTTACTTTTCATTTTCAATAGAAATAATTAATAATTTATTAGTGATTGGTAAAATTGATAGAATTATTTTTATGGAAAATTTAACAATGCAAAAATTAATTAAAGGTGTTAACCCATTTTTGTGATATTTATGGACAATTAAATTTGTCAAAAAATCGTACTTAAATACTTTAATATATTTAGTAAAATGTTATTAAAATGTTTCAACATTTTTCTTTTTTATGATTGATGAAATTGTCATAAAAATATTTGTAAACGAAAATTGAATTGAGGATAAATGAAAATACATATATATATATATAAAATAATTTAAAATAAATTATGATTTTACCAGCATTCACAGTATAAAATACACTTATAACACATATTATGGAGATTAAAATATTATATTCGTGGGAAGTCATATTTGAAAATGTAATTATTATTACGTTGAAAATTACAATTAATATTCGAATTTGGTACGTTTAATATATCAATGTAAAGCATTAATGTTATTAACAATTGAATATTAAATTTAAAATATTAGGTAGGTAGGTACCTACACTTTAAACAATTTTTTACTAAAATAGCATTAAACCACCTGTATTATTGTATTATTATTAATTATTATTTCATGCTTTTATAGAAAAAATATATTATACAGAGTTGTCAGACTATTATTATTTATATGAATGGTCATTACTATGAGAATAATATATAATTCATCGTTTCGATTTTTTATTATATATGTAATTATTCTGTATAAGGTATTTTATTTCTTTGTTATATATTTGTATTTATCATGTTTTGCTATATTTAATAATTTATAAAAATAATAATGGGTATTTTAACTTTTAAGAATACAATAAGTTTTAATATTTATATTTTATTTTAAATATTTTATTATTAAAATGTAATATATTTTTAAATTACGTTTTTTGTACCATTTTAGATATTATTTCATATTTCATTATTATTTTTACGTTATTTAAATAGATTTTAGTGGAATATATTTACTTTTCATTTTAAATAAAAATAATTCATAATTTGTTAGTGATTGATAGAAATTGGTAGAATTCGATTTGTTTGTGATAATTATGTGCAAAAAAAATTATCAAAAAATTGTAGGTACATAAATACTTTAATATATTTTAGTAAAATGTTGGTAAAATGTATTGAAAATTTGAAATTTTACATTCTGAGCGAATCGAAGAATGTATTGGTTTTACAATGATGTGTCAATGTGTCATGTGTGATTATTTATTTATTTTTTGTGTTTTTATTTTGTAGACACTTTTAGTACTCGAAATAATGATCCGATTTTCACGAATAGTATATGTTTCTGGTGTAAAAGTGGATATTGTTGGTACTTTATTTAGGTCATTTTTCGAATTTCTCAAAATTGACCCTAAGTGGTTGAAAAAACGACAAAAAAAATAACGAAAAAACGGCATTCTTCACGAAAACTGAAATTTCAACGAATTCGATTTCAATATTTAACGATAACTCGTGCAATTTTTAAGATAGAGAAGTTAAAATTTTATTGGGTGTTCACATAGGTATTATATACGTGTTATAAAATTTTGGAACTGTTTGTTTAATTTTTCTACAAAATATAAGAAATTGAATATTTTGTAAAAATCTCGTTTTTATGTTCATAATGTTTGATAAAATTGACAATTTTGGGCATTTAAGTCTGAAAATTTTAATGAAGTATATTTACATATTACTTAACTTTACATCAAAATATTAGAAAAATTATTTATTTCAATTTTTTTTTTTATAGTTGTTTAATATTTACATTTTTAATTTAAACAAAAATCTTAGAATCCATACGAATATACGTAATATACATATGAAATTTCGACGAATTCTATTTCAATATTTAACGATAACTAAGGCAATTTTGAAGTTAGAGTCTAAAAAATTTTGTAGGATGTTCATTTATGTACTATATGTATACCTATATGTGTCATAAAATTTTACGTTTTAAATATTTCATAAAAAATATCAAAATTTTAATTAATTTCTTCATTATCTGAATTTCGATCTGAATCGTTTTTCGAATGCAATAGTTTATCATTGCATTCAAATTCTAATTGAAATTAAACACTATGATTTTCATACACAGGTGTGGGATACAGATCCCACGCAACAAGAATATCACCTCGTCTTTTTTGTTTTTAGGTATGAAGACACTTTTACTACCCAAAATAATGTTCCGATTTTCACGAATAGCATATTATGTTTCCCGATAGCCAAATTCAACACTATCCCCTTTATACTTGTATCACTTTCACATCAGTACTCCTTCTTTTGGTTTTTTTTTATTTATAACGGATTAAATGGTCGTAAAAATATTTGTATACAAAAATTAAATTAAAGAAGAGTGAAAATATATAGAAAAAGTATTAATTCAAAATAAATTATGATTTTACCATCATTCCTGCAGTTACATTTCAAATAACCTTCACACTTTAACACACAATATCGATATTAATAATAATATTATATTCGTGTGAATTCATATTTGATAATTTCTTTATTACTAGTTTACTACCTACTTTAAAAAGTTCGTTCGTCTTATACATCAATGTAAATAGGGGGACGTGTGGTGTAGTCGGCGCGTTATCCGAGAAAGCTACCGACATATTAAATTATACTTCAGTAAAATTTTCAGACCTTAATCACTAAAATTGCCAATTTTATCAAACATTATATATATATATATGTATATATATATACTATTTTACAAAATATTCAGTCCTATATTTTATAGAAAAATTAACGTAACGAATCCAAAATACCAAAGAAATATTGAAATATTGAAATCGAATTCGTAGAAATTTCATTTTTTGTGAAAAATGCCGTTTATTTCGTCGTTTTTCGTCGTTTTTTCTACCGCTTATGGTCAATATTGAGAAATTCGAAAGATGACCTAAATAAAGTACCAACTACATCCACTTTCCTACCGGAAACATGTGCTATTCGTGAAAATTGGAGCATTATTTCGGGTAGTAAAAGTGTCTACAGAATAAAAAAAAAAAAATAAAAAATAAAAAATAAAAAATAAATCACACCTCATTGTAAAATAATACATTCTTCGCTTCGCTCAGAATCTAAAATATGGTGTTGTAAAACCATAAATTTACTTTTAGGAAGTAATAAAAAATGCAATACTTGCAACGTTCCAGCATCTCATAATTATGAAATTGTGTAGAATTTGGACGAATGACCACTATTAATATTTTACTACGAAATCATACAGTCTTAAAATATATTTTCACCAACTATGTTTTGTTGGCAGTGAGGTGTTCCTAATCAACCACTATACTTTACTCATATTATCACATAAATTATCTACAAATTTTATGCATATAATTTTAATATTAATATTTAATTATTTAATTTAAATTTATAGATACATTTATTAAAATTTAGAATTAAAATAATCAACAGAAACTCAAAAGATGGTATTTATTTATAATATTTTTAATAATTTAATATTATTATTTATAAAATTATTAGGGTTAATCATAAATATTATAATAAAGAAATTTCTTTTAAAAGTTATGTATATAATATTATGATATTTGTTACTGTAAATATAAATATAAATGTATATAATTATTTTATGCATAGGTACCTAAAGTTTATCATTATATCTATTTATACATGCATATTTAGAAAGTAAAATTATAGATAATCATTTTTTTTAGACTAATTATCTACAGGTACATTGTACGTTTCTTCTAAATTGCAATACTCTGATGGATTTTTTAAATTTTCAGGAAACGCTAAAAAAAAAAAAAAAAAAAAAATAATCAATAAAATATGTAATAATATTTTTAGATGGTATTTTAATAGATGATCTTTCTATTTTTCTAAGTTGATAGCCAATAGTTTACAGGGGAAAAAAATGGTAGATTAAAAATAAAATGTTCTCACTTATAATAGCATTATCCCAGACATGATGCATAAATAATTCTAAAAAATTTTTCATGTAGTACATTAAAAATTGATCTAAAAACTTGTACATTAATAATTTGTATATTATTTAAAACTTCTATGTCCTTTTAATCAAACCGCTAAGAATACGTATATAAAATAAATAATAGAATAGTTTATGAGGAAAATATGAAAACATATATTTGATGAAAACAAATAACATGCATATTAAATATTAACATTATTAATAATTATATTATTATATACTCGAATTCTAATTACCACAATAATTCATTTTTTTAAATAGTAAGATATAATAAAAATAATAGTGTCATAAATACAAAATAATGTTAATTTGGACATTATATACATTGTATTTATGATTATTTATAAAATAGAGACATTTTTGTTTTTTATTTCAACAAAACTAGTTTCATAATATTATTATATAATTATTTTTATAATCACATAATAGTTATTCTTATTATATTCATTTTAAAATTATCTTTATCAATTATGATATTAAATTTTGCAGTATTATATATTTAATTTATTATTATATTAAACGAATAAAAATGTATAATAATAATTATTATAATATGTTTTAAATTATTTGATTCTTTAATATACATACTAAATTCCTCATTCGCTATAATTTTACAGAATAAATTAATTTAATGATTATTCACAGAGTTTGTTACATCTATTTACTAATTGATATTTTAAATAATTAATAAGTGACTATTTATTTCAAAATTATGTAATATTATTTTTTCTTCCTGTAGTTCCACACAAAAGCTCATAATACGTCTATAATAGTTGTATTGTATAGATTATTATAAGTTTATTGGAATTTAAATTATAGTCTAGATGTAATTGATAATATAATAATAATAAATATAATTAAAATATAAAATATCAATATATTATTATAATAAAGAATACTATTTTGGTAACAACTGTAATTACCAATTTTTTTTTCAGGAATTTTATTATTTAATTTTAATTTTATAATGAATTAATTATATTTTTAATTAAAATAAAATTAAAGGAGTATGGCACTTAGTATTATAAAATTAATATGAGGTATGTTATAGGTACACTTTACTCAAAGTCTATATATTTAGGTATAGACAATATTATTTTTTTAATTATAATAATTATTTGTTCTTTAGTCTTTATATAATATACTTACATTCCTCATTTTCCAATGCATACAGAAATAAAAAAAAAAAATTGAAATCTAGATCAGCTTTTTCTAAACGTAAGAAATAAAAATCGTAAATTAATATAAATAATATTTATTTTTCAATATATAATATAGTAATATATGTAATAATTTATAAATATTATATTTATCCAATAAAAAATAAAAGTTCTTAAATATCATCTTTTTGAAATTAAAATTTTGACCAACTTTTTCGGAAATTGCTATATAAATATATAGGTATTTTATTATCTAACTTGTAACGGAACATTCTACATGCTGGTGTGGCAATTAGACGACTAACGACAAGCCAAGATATGTTTTACAGATATATGAAAATCGTTGGTTGGTTTCACAATTCTTATTCTCCCTGACCGACAGACACATTCTTTTCTTAGGGTTTAGACTGGTTCAATCCACTTAGTTGTGTGTGATGTTTTTTTATGGCATCGGGACTATCCAGGTTGTAAATTGTAAGCGATTTACCCCACGGAAAATTCCCGTTCATATAATAACATTGTACATAATTATATTAACTTTATGTCATAAACTCATAAGTGTATATTGAGTAAAATATTTTTTAACCGCGTAATATGTAAATAAACGAAAGCTAATACCAAAATTCTTACTTAAATTCGCTCAAAATCATTTTTCAAATGTAATGTTTTATTATTGCATTCAAATGCTAATCAAAAATTAACACTATCCTCTTAACCCTGTATCCCTTCTCTTGCTTTTTATACTTTAAAATCTTCGAAGAAAAATTGTAAATGTAATAATTCACAATAAATTGCAACCGAGTTAAGTGAAATGTATTTAAGCTTCAATAAAATTTTCAAAATTGTTGTAAATTTTATTTAGCATTCTTATAAAATATTGAAATATAATAAGAAGTATCTATATAAATATTATATATATCAATTTTATTGAAAGTTTAAATTTAAACACATCTAGAAAAAATATAGAGATTTTCCTAATATTTTGTGAATAGCTTAACATATTCTCGTATATCACTATGCCTCAATAAAAAAATTTTTTTTTAAATATTTGGCTTTTTTATTAATTTTTTTTTTGTACAAGTATTGAGAAATATTAAGAATAATACTTGTATGGATACTAAGATTTTCGTTTAAACTAAAAATATCAACATTTGTTAGTAATTAAAATAAATTGAGACTTGGGATAGTTCTAATATTTGGATATCATATTTAAGTATTCTGTGAGTATATACTTCAGTAAAATATTTTTAGAACTTAAAACCCAAAACTGCCAATTTTATAAATCATTATATACATAAAATGAAAATTTTACGAAATATTCGATGTGCTTTATTTTGTAGAAAAATTAACGTAAAGGTTCCAAAATTTTTAGGTCTTATTCAAAATTTCTCGAGTTATCGTGAAATATTGAAATAGAATTCTTCGAAATTGAAGTTTTCTTGAAAATTCTCGTTATTTCGTCATTTTTTGATCGTCTTTCCTAACGCATAGGACTAATTTTGAGAAATTTGAAAAATAAATTACCAACTACATCCAATTTCTAACAAGAAACATAATATGCTATTCGTCAAAATCGGAGCGTTATTTCGGGTGGAAAAATTGCCTTCAAGTATAAGAACAAAAATAAAAAAAAGACACACATCATTGTAAATCCAATACTTTTTTGTTTCGCTCAAAATTAAAAATATTCACTATTCAAACATCAAATTTCATCGAAATATTGCAATAAATAAATACAGTTTCAAAGACCATTTAAGCATATCATATAATATTTGGTTGTTAATTATTAATTTCTTACCTAACCCATATTATTCATATTGAGATTATGATAATAACTAATTTTACAATTTGTAATGTTAAGTAATTATAAAATGATTTTAATGCTATTATTTTGTTATTCTTTACAATCTTCTTTTTATCGTGTTCGGATTCTTTATAATAATATTGATATAGGGAATTATGCAATCGATATTATTATAATTAAAATAATTGTCTTATTGATACCAATATAGTAAATTCATAGGTAGGTACATCAAAATATTTTTTAAAACATATTCCTTATTTTTGAGAAACATAATATATTATATTTCATGTATGTATAAAGATTATTAATTGAAAATGGAAAAAGAAATACTTGATTTTTGTCGGAAATTCACATCTAAAATATATTTTTATATTAATAATTTAAAGATTCTAAAAACCACTGTATTCACATTTATATATATATATACGTATATATACAAATAGTTAAATTTGATTAATATAATCTTAATTAATCATTTTTAAATTAAGGAAATATAATATATTTTTAAAAGATTAATTCCGAATTAATTATATTATAATATATGTTTTTAAATTAATAAAATTACGATAAAGTAATTTTAAAACATAATATTAGTATTATGTATAATAATATCGTATGTTTTATACTTTTATTATAATAAATTAATAAACAAATTACGTATTATGATTGGAGTGATGATATTTGGAGTAATAATCGATTATTTGTACTTTTTGCTTTATAGGAAATTGTTTTAATTTTGATAAAATGGCTAAGTTATAATTCCGTACAATATTTTATATAATTGGAATTTAACTTGATTAATTAATCAAATTTCACAATTTCGTTTTAATCGATAAAACCTAAAAATTTGATGTAAAAAGATTAGTTATCAATGAATAATTTAAAATAGCAAACGTAGTATTGATTTGGACATTTTCTGGATATTTTACATTGGTATAAAAATAATGAAATTGGTAAGTATATTAATTTTAAAGTTTATGTATAATATATTATGCCTATTATATTAATTTTATAACAAAAATAAAAAAATAAATTTGGAATATCCCCTTTAGGTTTTACTCAATATGCTTGTAGTTTGTAGTATAGTGTAGTACATTATAGTACTAACGGTTATAAAAAGAAATAAATATACATTATTACAGCAATGATAATAATCTATTATTTCTAAAAATTACTTCTTTTATTATGATTTAAATAAAATTAGTGTCTATTGAAAAATATAAATAAATTGACAATTTTAATATATAATATAAGGATATTGATTTTTAAAAACATTATTTACATATACCATTTTTCATGTTGTCGATTGATTCACGAAGTACTAAAAATTAAGATGGATAAATATAATAGTGGTTAATAACATTATGGGAAAAATGAAGTAGAGAAATTTAAATAACTTCATTCTAATAATTTATAATAGCTAGTAGGTACTTACTTAAATATTTGTGAAATTGATGTTCATCTACAATTGCAATAAATTATGAAATAATTAATTATTTAATTAAATATTATATATGAATTTTATATAAAAGTTTCGACTAGGAAAATATAATATGATAAAATTTTGAAATAAATCCACAGTTTTATTGATATTATGTAATATATAATTAGTAGACTTAAGTAGTAATAGTAAAATTTTAAATATAATTTTATAACAGAAAAATTTTCAGATTAAAAATAAAAAGAAAAAAGGAGTGTTACCTCAAATATTTATTTATTTATTTAGAAATTAACGGATTTATAATAGGGTGACCATTATTACGAAAATAAAAAAACGAGACAGTTGTTGCTCCCCCCCTCCCATTTCCCCAATCCCTCATCCATTTAACAGAAAATAAAAAACAATAGCTATCCATATTTTTATTTATCGGACCGAATTTTATGAATTTTATGAATTAAAATTTTTTTTTTTTATTTTTTACCGAGATTTTCTCTGTAGCTCGCCGGCTCAATCCGGGCATGTAAGTCGTCATAGATATGATAGTTTATATTATTGTAAGATATAGAGAAAAATTTTAGAAACATCATAGAAAAAAATGGTTAGATTTTGTATGAGAAGTTCTTAGAATATAGAGTATAATGTATAAACATATCACATATGCAGGGCATGGAGCGGTAAATAATGTATAAAATTAAAAATATATTATTAATTATTTACCAATTTTAATAATATGAACACATATTAAAAATAATTTTTCTTTGTATAATAATCATTCATGTTTTAGTTCAAATAATAATTATTCAAATTAATAGTAAGTAGAGGTAGACTATTAAATGTTATAAGGGTGAAAAATTAAGTTCAGAGAGAAATTAAGAAGTTAGTAATGGTAACAAAAACTTTTCCAAGAGAAAATAAAAGATTAATGTATTTGTAAATTGTACATAATATCAGACGCTAATATAAAAAAGATTAAATCAATTTTTACCATTGGTATTTCCTTAATACTTACCGATATATCTGATAAATTCAGTGGTATTCAATAAATTATCCATATAAACTATTAAAATAATTATTATATTAGTATATAATATAATATTATTTAATATAATAATAAAATGGATAAAAAATTAGGATCTATGTGGATAATATTTAATATTTTAAATATTTAATAACCCTGAAATATTATAAAATTCGAAGGACCATAATTAATATTATTCGTTGGACAAACTTCCTGAACAACCAGATTTTTTGATACATTTATTCAATTCTCTAAATCATTTTTTAGATAATTTTTTTTATTTGGATTATACATATTATATAGAATAAATAATTAAAATTTGTTTGTTCAAACACAAAAATCATTTAATTTTTATGTATATTATAATTTATAATAATAGTAAATATACGTACCAATGGGTGTTATATTATGTCGTTTTATATACCATTCACGTGGGTAAAGACTATTTTCATTGAAAGCTAAAAATAAATTGTAACAATACGTCATATAATAACGAGATACAATTTTGAATTTTAGATTCTGAGCGAAGCGAAGAATGTATTGGTTTTACAATGATGTGTGATTTTTTTTTGTTTTTTTTTGTTTTTTTTTTTATGTCTGTGTACAAAAATACTACCCGAAATAATACTCCGATTTTCACGAATAGGGTATGTTTCGGGTAGCAAAGTGGACGTACTTGGTACTTAACTTAGGTCATTTTTTGAATTTCTCAAAATTGACGCTATGCGGTAGAAAAAACGGCGAAAAAATGACGAAAAAACTGCATTTTTCGCGAAAAATGAAA
>JAIUCT010000017.1:113098-133202 GCA_021307375.1 Tetraneura akinire | reverse complement strand
TTTCTTATTTCGTTTATTGTAACAAAAACCAATATTAATATATTACATTACTATAATCTATATTTTTTCGGTATTGATTCTACGTATTAAACCTATACATTTTTTTCCGATTTTGGTTTTAATTAGTAATACCGGTATTAATTTTTTTCAGTTTCGGTTTTGATTATAATTATTTAGATTTTGATTTTGTGTAAGTTTTAATCGATTTACATTTAAAATTGATTTCAAGCCCTGGCACAGTACGTCGTTTTCCTTATTCTTATTTTGACCGGCACTCAGTTGAACCATCCAGTCTTTTCAGCTATCTTCCAACTAGAATTTTTGTCCTGGACACAATCAATTGATGGGGCCCTCAAAAACTATGTACTAGTGTGTAATATTTTTTTTAAAGGAGGACTCATAAGTTATATAAAGGTGTAAATGGTTAACTTTAAAAAGTCAAGAAAATCTAATGTAAATTTACCATCCAATAAGTTGTTTAATTTTAGGTACTACGGTTTGATTGACTCAGATGATAGCGAGACCCCCAAAGAATTCTCCCCAATTACCCCGGATGCTGTCCCTGTGGCTTTTGCGGTAGTGGGACTTCTCCTTCCTTACTCCTTTCCGTACAATCGAATAATAGTTATCATTGTCCATGAAACATTGTAAATATAATTTGTAGTTTATTATTAACATAAAACTATGTGTTTACTCTAAATATGTTACATGTTACATGTTACATGTTACATTTACATCATCCACATGTTACGGTTAACTAAAAAGGGTAAGTAATTCTGAATTCATCGTTTCAAGTTGTTACACAATATTAAATTAGGTTGATTGATTACTATCTAGTTCTTTATAATCTAGCTAAGGTTTCCAATAAAATAAAATATAAACTAATAATTATTATGAAGTCCATAATAATACTTAAAATATACCAATAAATATGGAAAAATCACTATTACAAAAAATTGAATGAAATTAAGTTATGATGTAGAATAATAATTTAATCATAAATTACCATTGTTAAGATTATCTATAAGATACGCAGAATACCGAATTTGAAAATCTAAAAAAAAAAAAAACACAAACACCCATAACATGTTAAGAGGATGCTATAACACCTATATTCCAATGTAAAAACATGTTCATGAAAAACAGTAAAAATTATACTTTAAACAATTTTTTTTATATAAGATACTCATCATAAAAAAGATAGAGGAAAACATTTTCGAAGTATCCTCATATGCGATTTTCGAAAAAAATTATCTAACATTGGTTACAAAGATTTAAAAATTGTTAAAATAATGCATTATTTTATGAATTTTTAAACAATTTTTAAATGTCTGTAACAATTTGGTAAATACATTTTTCGAAAACCCATATGAAGTTCCCTCGGAAATGTTGTCCTCTATAATTTTTATAATGAGTATTTTATCTCAAAAAATTGCTTTGAACTATACTTTTTAGTTTTTACTGTTTTTCATGAACATGTTTTTACATTTAAATATATGTTGTATAGCATCATCTTAAAATATGATATTACAATAATTATTAAAAAAAAAAAAATATTGTTCACTTATCTTTATTAGTATGGAGTAGCAACGATAATATTACTCTCTTTACTTGAATTATTTATGTTGGAGAACTATATACAGCAATACAGCATGGCATTTAGATACCAGCAAGAATAGACTTTGGCAAAGGCAAGGTACAAATTCTTCTCTGCATTTTATATATTAGATATGACCATAGAGATATGTATCTATATACTAATTGTCTAATTATTATATTATATTATTATATTATTTATATTTATTATTTATTATTATATTATATTTGATTTGCATGAAGAATGTAGTTTTTTAAGTAAATACCGATAAGACCGTCATCTGATGTAGCAATCCGCTGCCCAAAATACTAAGTATGCTCTAGAACTGTGTTTTGAGTTTTTGTATAAGTCAAAATAAATTAATGTAACAAAGAATGAATAAAAATGTTTTGAAAAAAATATAATACATTTCATGAATGGACAAATAATTCCCATTCAATTCTTGGACTAAGCAAAAATAATGAAGAAAAACTTGACCATTTCGTATTATTGGATTATTTATATCTATTACATGAATTGAACAAGTTTTATTTTATTAAGTGTATCAATATACTAATATTATTATTGTTTGAAGAATTATTGTTTTGGTTTTGGTTCTTACTTTTCGAACCGTCAGAAAAAAATCAAAACATGGAGAATTACGCCAAAAACAACAATATTATTATAATAATTAATAAAAGTCTTAATCAATTAAAATACTAATATACTAATAACTACTTTATTATCAGTGTACCTATATTACAAGCGTTGCTCATGATATTTTTTAAATGTTTATTATAATTTAATCACTATATTTCTATAGCATTTTTCTTTTCCATAATATTGTATCCTGTTTTCTTCCCAAATCCCAACAATAAAATATTTAAATGAGGAATTAATTATTTTAACAACTTAGGTATAACACGAGGTATAAAACAAGGTATAACATAATAAACTTACTCTCAGATCTCCTTGCATCAAAAACATTAGCAGGTATTTCTAAAATTATATTAACTTTTATATTTTACAATATTTTATAATAATATAATTTACATTTCATCATAAAAACGCCCACAAATTAGCTGTGACGATTTTAGATTGGTTATATAAAATGAAATGTTCCAAATAATTCATTATTTAATTTTTAATGACAATTAAATAAACACGATTTGATAAGTTTACTCAATATAATGACCCTAAAATTTCGTCGGTATAACACAGAATGTTAAAAAACAATTTACTCTCACTAATAATAGTTAATTGTTATTTATCCGCATTTATAATCCGCTTGAAATATTAGGGAAAATATTATTTTAAGTTCTTTTAAATTGTGTAATGAACTTATTAATTTTATAAATATAATGATGTGGGAAATGGTCGAGAAACAAATTTTCAGAATTTTAAATTATATTTATTTATATTGTAGTAACCTATTCAATTATTACATTTTCCATATATTATGTATCAAATACCTAATACAATCACAAATCACAAAATCTTTACCGAGTTCTAAAGTATTTTCGTAAATATAGGTTTTAAATACTTTTATAGCATTAAAAATAATTTTTTAACAACTCCAAGTTGTTTCGTTATGTCTCAGTAAAAACGATATTGTAGACTATAAATCACTTAAATTAATAAATTGTCTATTAATGTTCAAAACTCTGTATTTATACCAAAAAAAAAAGTTTTAACAATTTTTTTTTTTGAGATAGATGCGAACAAAAAATGCTTATATTTGCCAACTTTAATATCTAACAAATTTTAAAAGTCATCTAACAATGTCCAACAAAGTACGTAGAAGAGTTTATACTTTAAATAAAAGTTCTAACAAGTGTGTACTGCTAACGTGAAGACAGCAGCGCAAACTGAAAATCTCTCTAACACCGAATAGAAGCTCTAAAAAATTTAAATAAATGTCTTATAATGTCTTACAAACCAAGAACAAATTTTTAAGATATGTCATTATGTTGATTGCTAACATTATGCTGCTAAGTTAACAAGAATGAGGTAGGTGATATTTAATATTATAGAAATATTAATTATTATACGTTACAATTTAATTTTATTCCTTATTTATCATTATATTTTATAAATGTATAAAAAGTATAAAATAAAATTTACTCGTATTGAAAAATGCATGTTTTACGGCTTCTTCTATAGTACAATCATCTATAGGTAATAAATTATATTATAATTGGTTCGTCAAAATTTTATTACTTTATATTTAAATACGACTGATTTCTGTATAAAGAAAGTAGTGGTCTATATTTTTTTCATTTACTAAGTTAAACAGAAATCATGATATTTAAACACACACTTTTGGGCAGATCAAAAACGACAAAATTATTGAAAACCCACAGTCGAAAATATGCTGGCCGTTCACCAACAATAGTACAATATAAATTATTTTAAAGTTCCCCATATTATTCGAATCGACCAATAATACTATATTTATTGTGAATTATTTCTATACTTATACCTACGTCCTACATGGCTTCAGGGCTTCATATAAGTAAATCATTAAATAAATAAATTTATTATATTTTTAACGATTATTTATAAAAAATACTCGTATATTAGTATTGTAATATTATATAAACATATACTGTGGATAATTAACTCACAATCAAAATTTGCTTTTTTTAAGTCATCTAAAATACAATAGGTATATAATATTAATGAATTAATGTAATGAACAGAATATATTTGATGATACGAATGTTGATAGGAATGTGAAATTAATAATAATTACGTAAATAATATGATTTCTAATAAATAATTCAATTTATATTATAAAACGATGCAAAATAATTTTCTAAATGAAATAGTTTGTACACTTTAATAATGAATTTTATAGTCAACATAATATTCTCTTCAAAATTTTGGAATAATCCGATATCGATTTTAGAGATAGATTTATTCTTTATAAGTTGTATGAAGATCAAAAATTCATAATAAATAAAAAATCCACAACAAACACGGCAAGAATATAAAAAGGTGTAAGACAAGGATGCCCACTGTCATCTGCATTATTCAATTTATTTATTGAAAAAAAGCAATAAATGACATTAAGTTTTGTTTAGTTCGAAATTAAACAAGTGTCATAATAGGAAGAAGGTTTCGCTTTGTTGATTATATTGACGTTATCGTAACATTTGAGGAAGACATACCTACAAATAAAGTTAAATGTAATGAATCCCTAGTATGCTACATGAAAACATACCATCTATTAAAATAACATTAGACAATAAAAGAATTGTCCAGGTACATAATTTCAAGTACTTAGGCAGATTTCAAACGGCGGAAAATCACTAAAGTAAATCAGAAGCAGTATAGGCTAAGCAAAAATGCATTCCTTAAAAAGAAGAAATTATTAACCTCTAAAAGTATAAGCTATTTATTAGTTTTATAACTAAGGAAAGGTTAAAAAAACATAGGTCTGGAGCGTGGTTTTATATTGAAGTGGGACGTGGACAATAAATAAAAAAGAGAGAAATATGTTAGAAGCGCTAGAATTGTAGAGATGGAGAAATATGCAGAGAATAAGTTGAACTGAGAAAGAAACAAAGAAAGACATATTAACTATAGGAGAATAAAGAACATTTTTAGTTTCTCTAAAAAGAAGAAGATGGCAAATGATACGACACACGTTGAGGCATGAGGATGAATTACACAGTTTAATAATTGAAGGAATGACATAAAAGGAAGACGATCAAGAATAAAATACGTCAGCAAAATAGTGCAAAATGCAGGAGTCACTAATTACAGGAAAATCAAAGACATGGCAATAAGTGACAGGAAAGATGGAGAACACATTTGTTAAAAATATACGATGGTACATTCTAATATCCTGAGCAATATGTAAATAAATAATGTAAATAGTCGAAATATAATATGTAATTTTTATCTCAAATGTATCTTATATTACGCTAATAATAACTAATAAGTAGTATTACAAGTATATATTCATATCGTGTTATAGTTTTATTAAAAATTATATTCGTACCTTTACACTCTAAAAAGGAAAATATCGATAATTGTTTTATAAATATATAATACAAAAATAAATAATTCGTATTAAAAAAATATTATTAGAATCAGGGACTGGAACCGTTCCGAAAAAACCGGTTCTGGAACCGAAACCATTTAATAATCTTGGTACCGAACCCACAATGAAACCATTATATAATTCTTTTCAGAAACCGAAACCGTTATTTTGAGCTAATGAATTTATCGGTTTTTTATGGTTTTAAAAATGACTTTTTTGATTAAATTTATATGAAATGTAATAAATTGTATTACTATAAATAATCACAGAAATCGATGTTATGGGAAATAATTATGTATACTGATTTTAACCATTTTAACATGTGGGCATGGTGGCCAGTATATTTATAAATGTTTAATTATACTATAATATTTTAGTATAATTATTATATTTATAGATAATTTATTACAAATATAATAATTGTGATATTATAGTACAGGTATTATTTCCGATATATAATTGCATGGGTTATTAGAAATTACCTATTTTTATATATTATAAATTTATAAATAATCATGTGGGTACAATATTTTAAAGTGACTATAAAATACAAATATGGAATTAAATTTTGACGCGTTAGTGCTTAGTGCGTGATAAGTAATTTTTATAAATTTCAATTGACAATGATAAAATTACAAGAATTTATAATGACAAAATTTAATTCACGATAAAATTACAAAATGATCAATTAACTTTGACAGATTTTTATGGTTCTTGGATAACATATAATTACATTGATTACAAATTTCATTTTCAGATAAATTAGTTCAAAGCATACTAACTAGAGAAAAAAATATTATGCAAAACATAGTGTTGCTAGCAGCAATCTTCTTGGATTCTCGATTCAAAGTAAGATTAAATGATGAAAAATGCAATATTGCTACAGTTATTTAATTAATATTTGGATTCGTATAAAAGAAATTGAAAAAATTGATTTAAATAATAGTGATATGGAAGTTGAATGTGATAAACCAATAAATATGGATACCGATAAACTTGAAAATTTTTTGAGAAATAAAGAAGATTCTGCCCAATAAAATTCTAATATAAATTTACCCAATTCATAAAATTCAATATCAACTAATATAGAAAAAATACTTAAAACATATTATCTAGATAAAAAATGATTAAATCATCAAATTAATAATTTAAAATTTTGGAAATTGATGGCGTTAAGATTAAGTCATTCAGAAATGTACACTCTTGCAACACCTAACTGTTTTTTCTGTTCCTTAAACACATGTCAGTGTTGAAATATTCTATTCTCAATATTAAAATTTATAATATCTCCATATAGATGTGATATAACATCAAAAAACTTGGAAGATCAATTATTAGTTCGTATAACGGCGACCACTGTATTAAAATATGTACTTGTACTTATAATATTATATTCTTTACAAAAATATAAACTTTAAATATAAATATATATTTATAATATACAATTTTACTTTAAAATAAAATTGATACCTAGTTGATGTTAACGTAATGTTGAAAATTTGTAAAGTAATATTATCGTAATTTATAAAGAACTATAATTTTTTAAATCAATAAGAATTAGGATATCAAGGTATAATTAATTTTTTCTAATTTAAGGAAACAGATATAAATTTTAACTTCATAAACAACAATGCATGGAACAGTATTTTTAACTATCCAAAAGTACATATATATTTTTTTAAATTAAAATTTTTGGTTTTATATTGTATTTTTTTTTTTTTTTATGTGTATACTAATAATAAAAATACAAACAATTTAAAACCTGTATTAATAGATATCAGAACCCAAACTTTTAATTTAAAATATAGAAAACCTAAATCAGAACCGAAACCTTTTAATGTACTTTATACAAACCGTACCGAAACCGGAACCGATAAAAGCATTAAGGTTCCAGTCCCTGATTAGAAATACATTAAATAAAAATATGTATACTATTTAAAAAGTATAAAGGTTTAAAGTATATTATACTAACTTTCCAATTCATCTAAATATCAAATAGGTATATATATTATATTATATATATTTATAGGTATATAAATAATTCAAATTATAAATTAAAATCATTAATAGGGAACTTATAAAAACCTTATTTAATAAGTATTATTATAATTAATATTGTTCAATCTAAGTAGGTTTATTTTGATTAACAAATAATTCAATGAAAAATCATTTAAACACCATAAAACCCCTGAATTAGTCATCTAAATACTCAAATATGACAGTAATTCCCTCAGAATAGTTTTTCGAATACAATTATTTATCATTACATTCAAATGTTGATCAAATATAAACTCTATCCTCTTTACACCTGTGTCCCTTCCACGCCTGTAACATTTCCTTGCCTCAAATTTATAATTTGAACCGCTACAAAAAATAAAATCATAAATATAATATTCATAATTAATTGGAACTTAGTTAAGTAAAATGTATTTGAACGTCAATAAGATTTCCAAAAATTTTCAAAATTTTTTGTCAATAATATTTAACATTATTGCAATATAATAAAATATAATTATAATAATCCATAAATATACTTCAAATATTGATTTTACTCAAATTTGAATTTTAAACACCTATAAAATAAAATTTAATACTTGATATTTTCCAATTCGGAATAATGATGTAAAATTTAAGAAGTTTAATATTCTAGAAATTTCAAAAGAGAAATTTCTGAAATAAAAATTTAATTAAATTTATTAATTGAGCTTATTTTTCAGTCTTTAGATGTGTCAATAATATTAATATATAAATTATAATATATATTATTAAAACATTAGAAAAATATACAATTAAATTTTTATTAATTTAATATTCAAATATTTTATTTTTAAAATATAAACAATAAACCAAATACAGAGTAAATAAAAATTAAAAATCAGAATCTGATGTTGAAGTATAATTTTATAAAATAAATATCAGATATTCTTATCTTTCATAATATATATTTCATTCGCGTTATCAATTGCTTTATTATCAAAATATAATTAATGTACATAAAAGCGAATAATACAATTTTTCTCTAGAAATTTCTAAATGGAAATATCCTACTTACATTACTAATTCGGGATGTACGTTAAATAATGTAAGTATGCTTTACTAATCTTTTCAAAATATATCAAATTTTTTGTCAATTTTATTGCTATATGGTAAGTAGTTGCCAGTTGTTTGTGTAATTTGTTTTGATTATTCAATTTTAAATGCGTCTGTAAGCTGGTTTTTATTTTGTGTCGATCCGCCCATAATACAAACAAATTGAAATAATAGCATCGAAAAATAAATAATAATATATTACCTTAATTATTCTTATATATTTGTTTAAGTTTGTATAAAACTAGAACTTATTAGTCTACTCGATGCACGCTATACTTTAGAAAATAATGTTATTATCAGTTAAAATCCTAATGTTAGATTTTAATTGTATTTCTTTTAATTTTGGATTCTGAGCGAAGCGAAGAATATATTGGTTTTACAATGATGTGTGATTTTTTTTTTTTATGTATGAAAACAAAATTACGACCAGAAATAATGCTCCAATTTTCACGAATAGGGTATGTTTCCGGTAGCAAAGTGGATGTAGTTGGTACTTTATTTAGGTCATTTTTCGAATTTCTCAAAATTGACCATAAGCGGTAGAAAAAACAACGAAAAAACGGCATTTTTCGAGAAAAATGAAATTTCGACGAATTCGATTTCTATATTTCTCGATAACTCGGGCAATTTTTAAGATAGAGACTTGAAAATTTTTTGGGTGTTCACATCGCTAATTTTGGAACCGTTACGTTAATTTTTCTACAAAATATTGAACATTGAATATTTCGTAAAATTCTCGTTTTTACGTATATAATGTTTGATAAAATTGGCAATTTTTGGTATTAGGGTATGAAAATTTTACTGAAGTATACTTACATATTACTTAACATCATACTAAAATATTAGAAAAATCCCAATTCTCAATTTTTTTATAGCTGTTTTAAGTTGATATTTTTAGTTCAAACGAAAATTATAATCTGACTGAATTTCGCTCAGAATCGTGTTTTCGAATGCAATGGTTTATCATAGCATTCAAATTCTAATTAAAATTAAACGCTATGATTCGCACACCTGTATCCTGTGCGGCAGGAGTATCAGCTCATCTTCTTTTATGAATATAAACCATAATATAATATATAATATTGAAAATAATAAGATCTACAATATAATTTTCATATAATAAAATGAATATATTTATTTAATATAAATATATTACAATATTTAATATTGTATTTAAAAATATAATAGTGTATCTCGAGTAATATTATATAACTGAAATTGAATTCATAAATATTGTAATATTTATGGAAGTACTACATTACAATGTAAATTATTTTATTTACCTGAATCAATTTCTATAGAAATAATTATTAAAAAAGTTAAAACAATGTATTTCAAATTATTTCATGATAACAATAATTTAAATATTTATAAAATTTTTAAAATGTATTTTATTATTTATATATTCCGAAAATATTGAAAAAAAAATTATTTAAAGTAGTTAATTTCTTTAGTTCCATAAATACTATAATTTAGTTATTTATTGTATACATAAATTATTATAAAACCATATACAAATTACATTTTAGATATTATATGATTATTATTGTTACGTTATTTAAATTTATTTAAGTGGAGGAATAAATTTACTTTTCTTTTACAATAGAAATTATTAATAATTAATTTGTGATTGGTAGAATTTTTTTTATGGAAAAATTAATAATTCAAAAATTAATTAAGAATGTTAACCCTTAACCCATTTTTGTGATATTTATGTACAATTGAATTTCTCAAAAAAACGTACCTAAATACTTTAATGTATTTAGTAAAATGTTTTGAATTTTTTTTTTTATAACTCATCAAATGATCGTTAAAATATTTGTATACAGGAAGTAAATTAAAGATAAATGAAAATACGAGTATATATAAAAAATGTTAATTTAATATAAATTATGAGTTTACCAGCATTCACAGTATAAAACACAATTATAACACATAATATGGATAATGAAATGATAATATTATATTCTTGTGAATTCATATTTGAAAATTTATTTATTATTACTTTAAAAATTACTATTAATATTCGAAGTTCGTACGTTTAATATGTCAATGTAAAGCATTAATAGCATTAGCAATTGAATATGAAACTTAAAATAGCTAGGTAGGTACTGTTTAAACATTTGTTTATTAAAATAAATTTAAACCACCTGTATTATTGTATTATTAATTATTATTTCTAATTTTTTTAGAAAAAAAAACATTATACAGAGTTGTTAGGTTATTATTTTATGAAAATGGTTATTGTTATGAAAATTACATATAATTCATTTGTTTCGATTTTTTATTATCAGTGTAATAATTATTCTGTATATAGCATCATATTTATTTTTTATTTTAAGATTTATTATGTGTATAATGCTATATTTAATAATTTATTAAATCAAAAATATTTTAATTTTTAAGAATACTAAATGGTTTTTTTTTAATATTTTATTATTAAAATATAATATATTTTTAGATTATGAGAGAAGAGAGAAATGTATTTGTTTTACAATGTGTGTCTTTTTGTTTTTTTTTTTATGTTCCGATTTTCACGAATAGCATATTTTTCCGGTTAAAAAATGGATGTAGTTGGCACTTTATTTCGGTCATTATTTGGGGTTTTGCGTTTTAAGGTAAACAATTTTTAAAATTTTTATTGAAACATACTGTTGAAATATTACCAAAATATTAAGAAAACTCAATTTTTTTATAGGGGTTTAAATGTGAAATTTCAGTAAAATTATATTTAAAATATATATATATATATGATTTATTCTTATTATATTTCAATATTTTACAATAATTTTAATTAAATTCACAACAATTTATAAAATATTATTGAAGCTCAAATATATTTTACTTAATTCAGTTCCAATTAATTGTTAATTATAACATTTAGAATTCTTCCTTAAATCTGTTTAAAGTAAAAAATCAAAGGAAGGGTACAGGTGTAAATAGGTTAGCTGTTTATTTAACTTTAATTAACTTTTGAATGATAAATCATTGCTTTCGAATAACGATTCTCAGCGAAGAGCTGTCAGATTTGACAATTTTCTAAAAATTTCAAATTTCAAAAGCCAAAAATATTGAGACAGCTTGTGATATTTAAAATATTTTAAACCATGTTAGTATATGTATTATTTGAGCTTCAATAAAATTTTCAAAACTAATTTTCTTTTTTCTTAATCATTATTGAAAAGAATTGAGACGTGAAATAGAATATAAATAGGATATAGTTTTGAATTTTGAATAACATTTAATGCAATGATAAATCATTTCATTAGGAAATACTATTTTAAGCGATGTTCATCTGATAATTTTTATGTATTGATTAAAATTTATACATTTATCAGTCTCTACGTCTACACATGTATTCGGTATTCCTTCTCCTGCTTTTAATGCTTTAAACAGTTAATAAGAAGAACCAATATAAATACATTAAATAATTATTTTAGTCAAATTTCTTATTAAAATACATATAAAAAAAAGAAAAATTGATTCTTGAGTTTTTACTAATATTTTGAAGTAGGTACTTTAAAATAAACATCAATATACTTTAATAAGAAATTTTAAAAGAGTTTTGTCTATATTAAACTTAAATTATACTTTAAACTGATATAAAATAATTGAGACTTGAAATTTTTCTAATATGTTGGTGTCATGTTAAAGTTAAATAGTAGGTATGTGAGTTTACTTTATACTTTATTAGAGAAAGGAATATTATATGGGCATTTATGTAAAAAGCAAAATACTTATATAATATAAATTAGTCAATATAATTATTGAAATGCATTGAAAGAACTAAGGAAAAAAATATGTTGTTGGTGTTATAAGAGATTACATTTGTGTTTTTGCAAGCAATAAATAATGCAATACATGCAGTGTGCCAGCATCTCATTTATGAAACTGTGTAGAATTTAGATGAAGGACCACTATTAACATTTTACTATAAAATCATACAGACTTAAAATGTATTTTCACCAGCTATGTTTTGTCGGCAGTACGTGTTCCTAAGCAAACCTTTTACTCCACTCATATTATCATATCAATTATCTACAAATTTTACACATATAATTTTAATATTTATAAAAGTAATTATTAAATTTTCATTTGGTTAGATATCTAAATACAATTTAGAATTTAAATAATCAAGTAAAACTAAAAAATAAGTATTTAGGTATATATATATATATATATAAAATATACCTATATATTATATTTAATAATTTAATATTATTTTATATAAAATTATCAGGGTTAATCATAAACATTTTAATAAAGAAATTTCTTTCAAAAGTAATGAATATAATAATACTATGATTACGTAACAATTGTTACTGTAAATATAAATATACATTCATTTTATGCATATTATCTAAATGTTATTATTAGGTATATCTATACCAACATATTTAGAAAGTAAAATTAAATTTTTTTTTAAACTAATAATCTACAGCAGGGTTTGGAAACTTGTGCGGCTTGCGGGCCGCATCCGGCCCGCATACAAATTTTATCTGATTCGCGTTATTTATTTAATATTCAATTCTTACAAGCATAATAAAAATAAAATAATAATATATTAAAATACATAATTTAGTTTCTTTGTGCAATTTAAGAAATAATATACAAAATATTTATTTAGTAATTTATTTAAATTTAATTTTGAATTTTTTTCTAAAGAATATATAAACTTTTTATAATATTTAAAATTGTAATGTATCAACGTCTTTGTATAACAAAAACATACTATTAAATATATTATATTACTTTTATATATAATACATGTAAAATAAATAATAATATAATTTATGAAAATAAAGATATTATATAATAATTAATGAAATAGCCTGCAAGATTTCAAAATCTAAAAAATTGACACTTTATGAACCTTGATTTGCCCATTCCTGATCTACAGACTCAGCGTACACTTCTTTTGAATTGCAATACTCTGATGGATATTTTAAAGTTGAATACGCTAAAAAAAAAAAAAAAAATAACAATAAAATAAGTACCTAATAGTATTTTTAGTTTTTCATTATAATTAATAATCTTTATAAGTTGATAGCCAAATGTTTACAGGGAAATAAATTTTTGATAGTTAAGTTTAAATAAAATTTTCTCACTTAAAATAGCATTATCCCAGACATGATGCATAAATAATTCTACAAAATTTTTCGTGTAGTACATTAAAAAATAACCTAGAAACTAATAAATTAATAATTTGTATATTTTTTAAAACTTATACGTCCTTTTAATTAAAAAGGTATGAATACAAATATAAAACAAATAGTAGACTTGTTTATGAGGGATGTATGTAAAATTGTAAACATATATTTGATGAAATAACATGTATAATAAATATTAATATTATTAATAATAATTTTATGATACATTCGAATTACAATTACCACAATAATTAATTTTTTTAAATTGTATGAAATAATTATAATACTTTGTCATAAATACAAATTAATGTTAACTTTGGATATTATATAATACATTGTATTTAATATTATTTAAAAATTATAAAATATAGACATTTTAGATTCTGAGCGAAGCGAAGAATGTATTGATTTTACAATGATGTGTGATTATTTTTTTTTTTTTTTTTTTTTTTTTTATGTCTGTGTACAAAAATACTACCCGAAATAATGCTCCGATTTTCACGAATAGGGTATGTTTCCGGTAGCAAAGTGAACGTAGTTGGTACTTTACTTAGGTCATTTTTTGAATTTCTCAAAATTGACGCTATGCGGTAGAAAAAACGGCGAAAAAATGACGAAAAAACTGCATTTTTCGCGAAAAATGAAATTTCGACGAATTCGATTTCTATATTTCACGATAACTCGGGCAATTTTTAAGTTTAGACCTGAAATTTTTTTTGGATGTTTACATAGCTACTATATATATGTGGTATAATTTTGGAACCGTTACATTAATTTTTCTCCAAAATATAGGACTTTGAATATTTCGTAAAATTCACGTTTTTACGTATATAATGTGTGATAAAATTGTCAATTTTGGGTATTTTAGTCTGAAAATTTTACTGAAGTATACTTACATATTACTTAACATTATACTAAAATATTAGAAAAATCCCTAATCTCAATTTTTTTTTATAGCTGTTTTAATTTGATATTTTTAGTTCAAACGAAAATTATAATCTGACTGAACTTCGCTCAGAATCGTTTTTTCGAATGCAATGATTTATCATTGCATTCAAATTCTAAGTAAAATTAAACGCTATGATTCGCATACCTTTTTCCTGTGCGACAGGAGCATCAGCTCATCTTTTTTTTTTTTTTTTTTATCTGAACAATGACTGAATCTTATTGACTTATCTTTTCAAAATTACTACTACTTTATTTCTAAGTATTCTCAATATGAAGTTCAAATAAAAACAAAATTATCTTCGAAAATTTTGTAAATACTGCGGTGATTAAGAATAACATACCTTTATTATTTGATATTTCCATATAATATTATCATAGTAATGCCATTTTTATGTATCATAATAAATATGGTTTTTTTTTTTATTTACGATAATATTTTTTTCTATCCGAAACTTACATGATTTATTTATTTATTTTTGGTAACAACTGTAATTACCAATTTTATTAAATGTTATCAAGAAAAATATAATGTTCTGTATTTAATAAAAATCTAAGTGACAGTTATAATATTATATTATAATTATATAATAATATAATATATCATAACATGTAAAATATCGATAAATTTAAATATAAATTTCTGTATCTTAAAATTCTGAAGTTAATAATTTTAATATGATAAATTATTTGAAAATGAGTTCGACTGAATTATTTTTTTCAAGAATTTTACCATATTAATTTAATTTTAAAATTAATTAATTTTATTTTTAAAGGTAACACTTTGAGTAATATTTTCTTTTAGTCATTAAAGAGTATAGAACTTATTATTATAATTGTTGCGCCAAATTGGGTCCTCACTGTCGGTTGCCCCCAATGACTCGCACCTAGGGAAACGGAAAGGGAAAGAAAGCCGGAATAGAAAGTGGATAGCACCTAGTAAACTTAAAATATAATGTTTATGAAGATGTGCCGCAAATGGCAGGCACACTAGTATATTATTACAAAACAATAAGAATTAAAACTCTAAATACATATATATATTCGCGCAGGCGCCCACTCACAAATGCAGTGATATCAACAAATATTGAAATATATAAATATTAAATATGCAGGAATAATAATAACAATCAATCATATCACAACAGTGTAATAGTAATACAAAAAAATCTGTCACGTCTTACGTAGATCACCGAGTTGCCGCCGGCAGTGGAAGTCTTCGTTGACAGGCAGGAACCCACGAAACGACAGTGGTGTATCAGCGTCCAGCTACCCCGCGTATAATATATGCGTATATGGTATATATGATTCGTACGCGTCACATACGACTTTACTTTGTTATATTATTACCGAACGAACGGCTCTGACGCTCCGCGTATAGATTATATATGTATATATTTTTATTCAACAACTATACGCATATATATCTACGTGCACATATATATATATATATATATATATATATATATATATATATATATATAACAATATAAAGGAGATACAGCTCCAGCACAACGCAGGTAAAAACAAAGTATATATACTATATACAAAAAAATGGGTATCAAGCATAACGTATAGGTACCACAGTCACAGCAACGCACAAACGACGACGGTTGTCGTACGACAGACCTAGTCCATATAGCGATCACAGTCGTTTTAATTGCCTTCCCGTACGGGGAGATGGACTCGCGAAATTGATTCCGTGATTAATAGTAATTAATATAGCTTATGCTTACGATATATTATGGTGATGTTATGAGATATCTGAGTAAAGTATGTTTTAAGTTGTTTACGATTATTTTCTCTTGTTTGCACGTCTTTTTATCTATCATTTAACGGTATATAATCCCGCTGTAATTTTACCAATAATAATTGTCTGTTATTCTGTACGAGTTCCATGTGCACCCTCGCTTCTCATTAGATTTTGTCGTTTCGTCGTACAGACAAGTAAAATGACTACGTTATCGCTATACGTGTAGAAGTGTTTTTGTCGTTTGGCTTTTTTGTTCGAACGTACCGATTAATAAACTAACTGGATATTGCTCAATGTAAATAACTATTTTTTACATAGTACCAGTGGCGTAGCTAGATAGGAAAGGGCCCCTGGTCAGTATTTAATCTAGGCCCTATAATCATAGATGAAATATACAATTATTATTATTAAATATTTAATCTATGCTATAAACAATATCATCATTTTAATCAAAATTTAAGTTAATATACATATTGCAATACGTAGCATTGCTTTAAGATTCTGAGTATAGCGAAAGATGCATTGGTTTTATAATGTGTTTTCCTTTTTAGGTATGTCTAAATACTTTTTCTACCACAAATAATGTTCCGATTTTCATGAATAGCGTATGTTTTCATTTGAAAAGTGGATGTAATTGATACTTTATTTAGATCATTTTTCGAATTTCTCAAAATTGAGTTTATGTGATAGGAAAAACTACCAAAAAACAACAATAATATGGAATTTTTTACGAAACTGAAATTCTGACGAAATCAATTTCAATATTTTAGATAACTCAGGTAATTCGAATTTTAATCTCCATAGTGTATGATAAATTTAGTAATTTTGAGGTTTAAAGTCTGAAAATTTTATTGGAGCTATACTACATATTTACTCGTACTACCAATATATTAGAAAAATCCTGAGTTTCAATTTTTTCTTGTAGGTGTTTAGTTGAAATTTTAGTAAAATATTTGGATTTATCATGTGTTGCTATATTTAATATTTTATAAATGCAAAAAATATTTTAATTTTTAAGAATAAAATAGAGTTTAATATTTATATTTTATTTTAAATATTTTATTATTAGAATATAATATATTTTTAAATTACGAGCGAAGCAAGAAAGGTATTGGTTTCTTGGTTTTACAACGACGTGTGTCTTACTTCTTTTTGTTTTTAGTTATAAAGACATTTTTACTACCCGAAATAATGCTCCGATTTTCACGAATAGCATATGTTTCCGGTTGGAAAGTGGATGTAGTTGGTACCTACTTGTTTTAGGTCATTTTCTAATTTCTTAAAATTGACCCTATGCGGTAGAAATCCTAACCTTACCTAACCTATATGCTATATCCCTTCCACATCAGTGTCCTTTTCCTTACCTTTTTATACATTGATAAGATAAGTTGATAGCCAAAGTTTTACAGGGAAATAAATTTTGTTGGTAGAGTTTAAATACATTTCTTTCTCTTATAATAGCATTATTCCAGACATGATGCATAAATAATTCTACATAATTTTTCGTTTTGTATACATTAAAAAAATGATCTAGAAACTAGTAAATTATTAATTTGTTTATTCTTTTAAACTTATATGTCCTTTTAATTAAAGAGGCAAGAAATAAGAATACAAATATAAAATAAATAATAGACTTTTTTATATGGAATGTGTGTAAACATATATTTTTTGAATACAAAATAACATGTATAATATACATGAAAATTATTAATAATATTATATTATGATGTACTCGAAAATTACCACAATAATTTATTTTTTTAAATAGAATGATATAATAAAAATACTTGTCATGAATACAAAATAATGTTAATTTGTTTATTTGTGTAACCATATACGTATACATCTAGACGGATCATTTGCCCGGAGAATCGGGAGGCGTGGTTATACCAATCAGATTAAAAGAGATAGAATATATTTTGAGTGAGTGAAATAAACCTTCCCCGAGGACAACCAATTAGGGTGCTCCTGCTAATTTATTTATTTTTAATGATAAGAATATAAACGACAAATTATAATCATAGACCATATAATATTAAATAATCATAATAAATAATAATATTTAAAAAAAGTTAAAATATATTTTTAAAGTGATAAATATAATTTTAGTAGTACTAAGTTAATACAAAATTAAAAACAATATTTATTATTTACTGGTTCTTGTGGGTTATTAATTTATTGAATTACTGTTTGAGTGAAGATATGAAAATTTTATCGTTAACCCTGGTTCCAATATGTTTTAGACAAACTTTCATGCATATTTAGAAAGTAAAATAATAATTATTTTTTTTAAACTAATCATCTACAGGTAAAGTGTAGTCAGTGTACGTTTCTTCTAAATTGCAATACCCTGAAGGATTTTTTAAATTTTCAGGAAACGCTAAAAAAAAGAAAAGAAAAAAATAACCAATAAAATATGTAATAATATTTTTAGATGGTATTTTAATAGATTATCTTTCTAAGTTGAGAGCCAATAGTTTACAGGGGAAAAAAATGGTAGATTAAAAATAAAATGTTCTCACTTATAATAGCATTATCCCAGACATGATGCATAAATAATTCTACAAAATTTTTCGTGTAGTACATTAAAAAATAATCTATAAACTAGTACATTAATAATTTGTATATTCTTTAAAACACCTATGTCCTTTTAATCAAAGCGCTAAGAATTAAACGTATATAAAATAAATAATAGATTAGTTTATGAGGAAAGTATGAAAACATATATTTGATGAAAACAAATAACATGCATATTAAATAATAACCATTATTAATAATTATAATAATTATATTATTATATACCTACTCAAATTCTAATTACCACAATAATTCATTTTTATAAATAGTGTGATATAATAAAAATACTTGTCATAAATACAAAATAATGTTAATTTGGACATTATATACATTGTATTTATGATTAATTATAAAATAGAGACATTTTTCTTTTTTATTAATTCAATTTATATATTTTTATAATCACATAATAGTCATTATATTCATTTAAAATTATGTATATCAATTATGATATTAAATTTTGTAGTATTCTATATTTAATTTATTATTATATTAAACGAATAAAAATGTATAATAATAATTATAATATATTTAAAATTAATTGATTTTTTAATATACGTACTAAAGTCCTTATTCGCTATAATTTTATACAATAAATTAATTTAATGATTATTCACAGAGTGTGTTACATCTATTTACTAATTGATATTTTAAATAATTAATATGTGACTATTTATTTCAAAATTATATAGGTAATATTATTTTTTCTTCCTGTAGTTCACAACAAAAGCTCATAATACTTCATAAAATTTCAAATTCGTCTATAATAGTAGTATTGTATAGATTATTATAAGTCTATTAGGATTTTAATTATAGTCTTCAGTAATAATTGTTAATACTCGTATAATAATAATAAATGTAATTAAAATATAAAAATATATTATTATAATATAATGAATAATACTATTTTGGTAACATATATAATTATTACCAATTTTATTAAATATTATCGATAAAAATAT
>JAIUCT010000017.1:62689-93098 GCA_021307375.1 Tetraneura akinire | reverse complement strand
ATATAAATAATTAATGTAAATAGTCTAAATAGGTATTTGTAATATTTGTATCTCAAATGTGTCTTATATTACGCTGGTCATAACTAATAAGTAGTATTTCAAGGATATATTAATATTTAATATTAATACATATCATGTTTTAGTTTTATTAAAAATTATATTCGTACCTTTACACTCTAAACAGGAAAATATCGATAATGGTTTTGTATAGGTACATATAATATGCAAATAAATAATTCATAATATTAAAAAAATATTATTAGAATACATTACATAAAATATATAAAAGTACCCATTAATTATTTATATGTTATAATATATAAATATTAAATTAACATTATAAAAATAAATAAATATAATTAATATAAAGAGTCGAATAATAGGTTTTACTCAAAATTTATATTTAGTTAGTTTATAAACAATAAACATGGTAATAGTAAAATTTAAATTGTTTTAAGTATCGAATATCGATATTTAATTTAGGAGATATTTACTCGTATATTCTATACTTCTATAGTGTAATTATATCAATGAATTTACATTTAATAAAATATTATTCAACTACTTTAATATTTATGCAAGCACTAAATTTTGTTTACTATTAAAAAATGTATTTAGTATTCACATTAAAATATCTGCAGATTACAGGAATCTTGTAATAATATTAATAATTCAATTGCTGGAAATTCATGTGTATCTTAATCCCTACGAATTATACATAGGTATTGAGATTGGAGACATGGGAAACGTTCAATATAAGATTGAACAAGTTACTACACAAGTGCCTTAAGTGTGTTTAATAAAGTAGCGACTTATGCAATTTATGTAAAACGTACTTTTGTTATTGAGATGATGGCCGAGTATATTTACATAGAATTTTGACCACAGTGGTCGTGATATTATACACCTGAAATCGCAATAATTGACTTAATTGGTGTCCGATGGAGATAACTATTGGTCCTAAAAATGACAAATTTGTATTTGATGATGGTCGACGTCATTAAATGGCCATTTTTTTGAATGCACATTTAGTTCGTGATGCGTATTGCGTACACAGTCAGCTCCAATAAGATATTAACGCATACTTTGTTTGATTACCTCATCACCATAGGGTTGTGCTGCTGTTTTAGCAGGTGTCCAGGGTGCGTCGATTTTGCTATAAGTGGCGAACAGATATCTCTCAAATATTACGTACTTCACTGAACAGGCCGTGATAATCAAGTACACGATTTAACGTAGGTACATATTTCTGATATTTTTGTTATGATAACATGAATATTATAATAAATACAATATTTATAATGAATTATCCATAATTGACATGAAATTAGTAGGTATAACAATATAGTCATAGGCGCAATTAGGGTGAAAATTTTGGGGGGCTGAATTAAATTTTAAGGAAACTTCTAATTCAATATCATTTATATCACAATATAAAAACAATATTTTTTTTTTATTCATAACATGTATATATTTTTACATATATATACATATACATATACCTACATAATTAAATATATAATGAATAGTGAATACATATTACATTTATATTAAAATATTATCAGCGAGTAAAAAGTGCATAAATTATTTATCAGACAAAATGTAATTAATTTTATATATTTTAGGTATTAGTTCTTTTTATTTATTAAATATTAATAAATTAAAACTTATTTAAATTATTTAAATTATTAAGGAGATCCGAAGTGTCGACTTTCTTTCTCTGTCTAACGTGTGTTAGACACGATGAAATTTTCTTCTCATTGTTGTTGAAACAAATTTTATTTAAAATGTATAAATATTCAATTTTTGAAGAATTTAGGACAACAAAATGAAAAAAGTGGGGAAATAGATCTAAAGTAGATTTTCTAACGAATTCAAATCCGTTTTCAGATCCCTTATCGCATAATTAGATCGATCGTAACGTTGGAAGTAGAAAACGTCTACGTTTTATTTTCATTTTTTTTAGATTTATATTTTAAAACATTGAATTATATTATTTCATTTATATTATAATCTATTTAAAATTTGATCAATTAATGTGAATTTCTTTTTCTTTTATTTTTGTCTTTGTAAATTATTTATTTCCATCAGATTTCAGCCCATTGTACTATGTTATTAATTTATGTGTATCAGTAATTTCTAAATTGTAATTCGTATATAAAACGCTTAATATCTAGTATTTGTTTATGTGTATTTTTTTTTTTTTTATTTTTTATTTTTTTTATTTCATATGGCGTAGATATATTGGTGAAAAAACAAAACAAAATTAAATTAAACTAAATAAACATTAAATTAATAAAATAACAAGGACTAGAGTAGATAAATTTACAATGTACTGATAATTTTAACAATAACAAACAATAATAATAATAACAGCTCAAAAATGTGTTTAAAGGCGAACGTGAGTCTTAGACAACCAATCTATTGCTTCGGTTAGGTTAGGTTAGGCTTGTGAAGTCCTTCAATTCCTCCCTTGTAACTAGTTTGAGGACATATCTCCACAATGTGTCTAATAGTTTGTATATGACCGCAGTCACAATGGGGGGAGTTCTTTATTCCCCATTTGTGTAGCAGGTAGTTACAATTACCCTTCTCCGTTCGGATGTTTAGGTTGGTCCACATGGCTCTTGGATAGTCAAACCCTGGAACTATTTGAGTAGGATCGTTTATTAGGTGCCTATTTTTTGCATAACCTTCTTCCCAACATTGTTTCCACATATTCTCCATTCTATCAGAGTTATTTTCTATTGACCAGATTGAGTGCCTTGATTTTAATCTTTTAGCGGGTGCGATATATATGTCGTTGTACACAGGGAGACTCGCTGAAATATTGATTTTTTGTAACATTTTAAGGGTGGCAATGTGTCTTCGAATCTCCGGAGGGGCTATATTTGAAAGGACTGGAAGCCACTGCCACTGTAGGTTGGTAGCCCGGACACAGCCTGTAATGATTCGCATAGTATTATTCAACTGGGTGTCAACCTTTTTTACATGTACGCTTCTCTCCCAAACGGGGGCGCAATACTCTGCAGTGCTGTACACTAAGGCTAGGGCTGACACGTGGAGAACTTTTGCTCGACAGCCCCAACTTGTTCCCGAAAATTTGCTAATAATGTTATTCCTGGTTTTCAGCTTATTCTTTACGTCTTCAAGGTGTTGGTTGTAGGTTAATATTCTGTCTAGTTTGATCCCTAGATATTTTGGAGCATCATCACTCATCAGTTTGGATCCCTGAACTGTCAGGTTAAGTTTTCTCTTTGCATATCTGTGATTTAAGTGGAATATTATGGATGTAGTTTTAGTAGGGTTAAAGGTGAGGAACCACGATTTGAAATAATTCTTATTAGGTCTTCGTTTAATATATCCTCCACCTTTTCAAATGATTCTGCTTGAGCTGCTAACCCCACGTCATCTGCGTACATAAATTTGCGTGACGAGGTATTTATGATATCTGCTGTGTACACATTAAACAGAATGGAGGAAAGTACTGAGCCCTGTGGGAGACCATTTTGGAGGAGTTTGTATTTGCTTACTTTTCCATTTAGGTGAACTTTGAATTTTCTGTCTGACAATATATTGTCGATTAGTCTCAATGATGTTTTACATTTAAGAATTTTAGCCAACTTCATAAGTAAACCACGTTTCCACACCGTATCATAGGCGCAAGATAGGTCTAGGAAAACGGCTCCCGTTTTCAGTTTCTTTTGAAACCCGTTTTCTACGAGGTTAGGTTACAAGTACAAACGTCGTCAGCGATAGTACTTGTTCGCTACAGCTTCTTCCCTGTCTAAAGCCTGCCTGTTCGACTGGCAGGTGCTCTTCGATTTGAGTTTGGATTCTTGCAAGGAGTACTCTTTCAAATAATTTGTAGACAACGGATAGCAGCGAAATAGGTCTGTAGCTTTTAGGGTCATTATCAGGCTTACCAGAATTTAATATCACAACTACTTTAGCTTCCCGCCATTGTTTTGGTAATGTATTGTTATTATTTACTGATGAAAAGAGTCTTGCCAACCAGGATTTTCCTTTTATGCCCATAAGTTTAAGGAATTCTGGTAATATACCATCTTCGCCTGCTACTTTGCCGTTTTTTAGGAGTCTTAGGGCGGCCTCTACCTCCTCCATTCCAAAGTCATTCATCATTTTGGATTTTTCTGCACATAATTTAAGTTCTTCCTTGTAATCAGTTTTCACCTTATCTTCTCGGGTTCTTTGGGTTTTATATTAGCGGTCTTGTAAAGGATGGTTGAGATGGAGTTTGGAGAGACTTTGCTAACTTTCCATGATATTTGAGCTGCCCCTAGTTTCCTTAAGAGTGACCAGCTTTCCCTACTCGAATGGGTGAAGTCCATCTCGTTCATAGCCCGTATCCAACGGTTCCTACGCTCCTCGTCGAGTAGGGCCACGAGTTTGTCGGCATTTATTTCATTTCCATCCCTTTCGTATTCTTTTAATTGTTCTTCACATTCCTTAGTCCAGCAAGGGGTATAATTATGTCTGTGGCCTCCCCTGTGGGTATTGATTTCTTCGCAGTTGTCATTATAAGGTTGATGAATCTACCATAATTGTCTGGAATAGGTTCAATTCGGTTGATGTTACGAGTATCTTCAACGTATTTTGAAAATACTGGCCATGCTGCTTTACGTAGGTTCCAGCGTGGTATTGGAGGTTTGTCTATGGTTGGGATTATTAGACCGATGGTCACGGTGGTTGGCAAGTGCTGATTTCTTGGAAATGGGTTTTTGACTTCTCTGATTACAGTAAGGGGTAGGCCGGTTGAGTCCTCCGACACGAAACAAAGATCTGGCGATGTTGACGTACCCCATCTACCGGATTTAAGGTGCCTCCTTGTTTGGCATCATAGATCAATTTGAGGTGGTTAATTGCTGCCCAGTCTGAAAGTCTTTCGCCCTCTTCATTATCGTCGGAGTATCCCCACTCAGTGTTGTGGGAATTAAAGTCTCCGATATATATTACAGGATGTTCACTGACTGGTAAAACAGAAGCATTCCACTGACTGGATGGAGGTTTATAAACGTTAAAGATGGTTAGGTTGCCAATGCGGATGCCAATTGTATGTTCGTTACCGGTCACTTGTTTAATATCCAGGAACGATTGGTTTTTACTAACATATGTTGCCAAGCCATGTTTATTGTGACCAATATGATGTACCAGATCGAAACCATTTATATTAAGGCGGCTTATTTTATCATCAGGTATGTGGGTCTCTTGTAGCACCAGTACATCCATGTCACCAAATCTTTTCCCTAGAATTTCAGCCTTGGCTCGAGTTAGGCCTTCCACATTGATTTGAGCGATCTTGAAATTGTTTTCTACAATTCTAGTACCTGCTGTATCACAGCATAACTGATTGTCAAGTATTTCTTTGTGTTTTTTGGATTTTTTGTACATTTTTTTGTAGCTTTTGTTTTTTCCTTTTGTTCCGTGTGTTCCACGTTCGTCAGTTGAGTAGCCCTGAGAAGGGCTGTTTTCACCAATAAGGCCGGGAGGTCTTACGACGTTCGGCCGCCTGGTTTGTGCTGTTTGTCTTCGTGTTGGCATACTAGTGGTATCTTAAGGCATACGCATTTAGATTTACAGGTAGTAACAACACTACTAGACAGGGGGGACCACGAGAAGGTACAGCACACATCCCCTCTTTTTTTTATTATTACATAATATAAACATTTTAACTACGTTTCAAGGTGGGCCCTGTTTTGGCGATGAAGTCAAAATTTAGTATTTTTCCAGATTAATTTATACCGTAACCATTATATTATAAAGTATCTAATCTTAAACTGTGCATGTTCAGTTCGGTTTCGAATCACCGTCCGAACACATTACGTACGGTAATAAAAGTAAGAATACAGTCCACAAATATCGAAGTGTTATTTATTTATTTCAATATACCTACAACTAGGTGAGGTATACATAGTGTAATATAATTCAATAATTTTTGTATTATAATCCAACACATATTATGTTACATTATAATTATAATATTATACAATGCTATAGGATTTTTAATAAAAGTATATTATACAAACTCCGCAATTTTTCTAAATATCAAATGTATATTATATATTATATAATATTTTACAGCTATAAAGATAATTCAAATTAGAAATTAAAATATTGAATTATATCATTTAATAAATAGGTATCTTATAAAAATATTATTAAAGATTTATTATTATAATTAATATTGTTCGATCTAAGTAGGTATATCCAATCTATTAATATTTAAAAAACAAGGGGATGGATACAGGTGAAAGCATTTACCTATTAGATTTTGTTTAAAACATAATGCAATGATAAATCATCGACTAAAAGAAGTCGGAAAAAGGATATTGAGTGAAGTTCATAAATTTTTTTATATTTATCAGTCACTACGTTCAATATATACACCCTAAAACTCCTGAATTAAACATCTAAATACTCAAATATGTCAGTTATTCTCTCAGAATAGTTTTTCAAATGCAATGATAAAACATTCAAATATTGATCAATTATAAACACTATACTCTTTACACCTGTATCCCTTATTCCACGCCTGTAACGTTTTCCTTGATATTTATAATTAAAATAGCTACAAAATATAAAATCGTAAATATAATATTCATAATTATTTGGAATTAAGTTAAGTAAAATATATTTGAACGTCAATAAGATTTCCAAAAATTTTCAAAATTATTATTATTTAACATTATTGCAAAATAATAAAATATAATGAGAAGTATCCATATAAATACTTTAAATATTGATTTTATTCAAATTTGAACTTTAAACACTGTGGTGGTATAAATTAATAATCTGCTTAAATATAATGTGTGTTATTAATTTATTATTGTTATTGTAATTATTAAATGTGTATAAATAATTTATTTTAAATATTTTAAATAAATAAATTTATTTTAACGCTGATTACCGCTTGGCGCTTACATACTCGAGAATCCAAATAGATAGATCGAAGAGGGAAATAAGCTCGTGGGAAAGCGGAGAACTAGTAACGAATTGGGCCAACCTGTTAATGAATGAAGACAACCAGTGGCGGTGTTAGCGGTGGATTAAGTCATACGGTACGGAATAGTTTATTACTTTATTAGTATTATTGTATAATAATATATTTAGAAAAAAATATGTAATATAATTAAATATAATAAAAATCAAATTTTTTATTTAAAAGAAAATAATAAAATTCAGCAACACCTACAAAAAAATTGATACTTGGTATTTTCCAATATTCGGAATAGTGATGTAAAATTTAAATAATTTAATATTCTAGAATTTTCAAAAGAGAAATTTCTGAAATACATATTTAAATAAATTTATAAATAGAGCTTATTTTTCAGTATATTAGTGTAAATATTTTAATATGTAAATTAAAATATATAATATTAAAACATTAGAAATATACTATTCAAACTTTAATAATTTAACACCTATTCAAATATTTTATTTTTAAAATATAAATAATAAACCTAATACAAAGTAAATAAAAATTATATATCAGAATCTGATAGGTATTGAAGTATAATTTTATAAAATAAATATCAAATATTCTTATCTTTCATAATACATATTTCATTCGCGGTATCAATTGCTAAAATTTTCGAAATACATATATCAAATTTTTTTGTTAATTTTATATAATATACATACATATTACATAATATTTTAAACAGTTAGATTACTCTCGAATTTTTTTGTTATTTCTCCGTAAGTAGATGCCAGTTGTTCGTGTAATTTGTTTGAAGCTGGTTTTTATTTTACAGAACTTGATATGAAAGAAGCAATTTATCACATTGAATTAGATGAAGTTTCTTACAACTTTTGGTCGATACAGATTTTTGCGATTACCTTTTGGCATTAATACTGCTCCGGAAGTGTTTCAAAGGATGGCATTGGTTGTGTTTGAAGGCATAGAAGTGGTTACTATATATTTTGATGATTTTTATACTGATAACGAGGTGGACCATAGAAAAGTCCTAAAGATGGTAGTAGATAGAGCTAAAAAGTGGGATGATAAATTTAATGATGAGAAGATTCAGTTCATGAGAAATTGTGTGAAGTATGTAGGTATAAAATTTACAGAAAATGGTGTATTACTTGACTCGTTGCTGAGAGAAGCTGTAGTTGACATGTTAAAATCTAAAAATTCACAAGAAGTACATCAGGTATTAGGCTTAGGAAGCTACTTATCTGAATTTATTCCTAATTTTCCAGTATTACTGGACCATTAAGAAAGTTAATAATATGCAAATATAGTGTTTGGGTTTGGGGAGCTGATGAAAAAAGAGCTTGGAAGAAGTTTAAAGAATGTGTAAGTAGCCTTCCAACATTAAGTATATTTTAACCAAGTTTACCTATAGTAATGTATAGTAATGCTAGTAAGGATGGGTTAGGATGTTGTTTGTTGCAGAATAACAAGCCAGTTGCTTATGCATCAAGAAGTATGTGTCAGACAGCGAAGCGTTATGCGCAAATTGAAAAAAAATTATTAGCTGTTTATTTTGCATGTCATGACCTTCATCAATTTATTTATTGTTATAAAATACCAATATAATATACTGATCACAAACCACTAATAATAATTTTTAATAAAGAAATAAATGAGATAACAGCATGTCTACAAATGTTTAAACAAGGATTGTTAAAATATGATGTCGAGCTTCAGTTTGTGCCAGGCAAAAATAACTTAATAGCAGACCCATTGTCTAGTTTGTATTTGAGTGATAAGTGAAATGAAAAGACTGAGTGTGATAACATTGTTCATGAGATAGTAGTAAGTCCTGAAACATTGCTACTGATATCACCAAAAAAACAGAAAATAATGATTAAACAAACTGAAAATGATGCTTGTCTTGCAAAAGTATTAGAATTATATCAACATGGGTGATTTATTAATTTAAAGGATTATCAAAATAATGCTAAGTTAGGAAAAATACATTAAAGAGAAAGACCATTTTTAGACTATTAGTGATGGGTAGATTTTTCATAATTTTTAGGCAATAGTACCAAAACGGTTAAGGAAAGAATTTATGGTAAAATACTTTCAGATCATATGGGTGCAAAGCAAACAATAGCTAAAGCAAAACAAATAGTTTATTAGTGTCTAATGACATAAAGCAATTTATTGACTCTTGTGAATCATATAATAAATACAAAAAAGCAAATATAAAAGAACCATCACTATCACATGATCTATCAGAACATCCTTATAATAAGGCCCTCCGCATACTATGCGATTCACACGTGACGCAATAGAAATGCGACAAGTGCCACACGTGCAATTTGAGCGATTGAGGTCCACCAACACGAAACGATATTGAGTGGATCGTACGGTGTTAATCGCGTAACTTGTTTTGAAAACAAATTGAAATAATTATCTATATTAATAAAAATTGAAAAAATTACATGCAACACACGCGATACGATACCCATGCGATTAGCACTGCTAGTCGCACGTATCGTGTGTCGCCTGCGTCGCAGTCGTATCGTTATCAAATTGCGTTGTTAGTGGATTCCCATTCACTTTGCTAGGAAATCGCGCGTGGCAAATATCGCGTCGCCTGTGTATCGCGTAGTGTGCGGAGGGCCTAAGTTGGGAATGGATTTTTCTGAAATAGCAGAGCAAACATATCTGATAGTAACAGATTATTATTTTTGATAGTTTGAAGTAATTAAGATTAACTCCAAAAATGCAAATAAAGTAATTAGGGAAAAATTGTCATCTAATATGTATTATTTAATTCTTTAGAATTTAAAACATTTCGTTATAACCATGACATTAAGTATTCTTTTTAAGTCCAAAACATAGTCAAAGCAATGGGATGGTGGGTTTGGTATTTTTAAGAAGATGTTTAAAAAAATAAGGTATGAAAAGGATAAATTATGGTATAGTTTACTGAAGTATAGAAATAGTTCAATTGAAGGCAATAATTTGTCTCCAGTTCAATTATTATTAAATAGAAGATTAAGAACTAACATACCAGTTAAACTAGAATTATTAAAACCAGAAATTTTTGATGATAATAAAATATTGAGTTAAATGTTGATAAATAAAGAGAAACAATGTACAAATATAATAAAACATCTATACCAAAGATCACAGTAAGGCATTTGTATGTTTTTGTTAAAGGAAGTTGGGAAATAGGAGAGAATTTGGGAAGTGCTGAAACACCAAGAAGTTGTAAGATATAATTATTGGATGTTACAATTATAAAAAGAAATTCTAAATGGTTGAGATTGTTAATAGTGATGTGGACAATGAAAAGGCAAAGGATAATAGAAAGAAAGTTGTAAAGAAAACCAAATTGGTTAAGAGATTATGTGTAATGTCAATTTGAAAATGTATTTAAACATTTAATTATATTTACAAAAAAAAAAAAAAAAAAAAAAAAAATGAATTGTATAATTTTCTATATTTAACATTTATTAGTTATAATGTGCTTAATAATTAAGATATAATATACATTTTTTTTTTTATTGTATACATAAATCTTTGTATTATATATGTTTTTAATTAAAAATAAGATAAAAAAGATAAAATATATATAAAAGTTATAATAATATACATTTTTATTGTATACATACAATTATATATGTTTTCAATTAATAATAAGGTTATTTATGACATTATGTCATTATCACTTATAAGAATATATTTATGTGTATTGAACAAAGACCTATTACCAAATGGACTGCGCTTCTTTACCCCCCTGTCTATAAAATATTGTCCGAAACCACGATTGAAGATACATAGGTTGGAAGCACGGACTAAGATATACTAGTAAGTATATTAGTCCGTGGTTGGAAGTCGGCCTATGAAAACCATCCCAAAACATGACCGATAAATCTACTGTTGAAATCAGCTGTTAAACTAATGATTAGCGCGACCAGCGGAATTATTTGTAACTAGAACAACATGATTAATAATTATTAAACTTTAAAAATTCACACTTCAGTGTTCAGTCTATAATTTATATTTCACTTTCCACTTTAAAAGTTAAAACTTATAAGATATTAAGATATAAAATAAGGGGTAAAAAACTAAAAGCTAAAAAGTAATAACAATAAATTGACCATCAGAGTTCAAAATGATAGATGATAACTAGTAAAAATTTTTGACACGAATAACGACATAGCGGTAGTATCTATTTTAATCAGTCAGTAAGTTTGGCGGTCATAATATTTCGCTTATTTAGACTACCAACCATAGATAATAAAGAACTTTCTTCGTTATCTATGCTCCCAACCCATATATCTTAAATTGTGTCTGCAACATAAACTACATATAACTACTAATACCCTATGATGAAAAAATTATAGTTTTAGTTTTCATCCATGAATTGAAGTTTATCATTTTTTGTAACATGATACAGATTAACAACATTCTAACATTTTGTAGTACCTAATACCTATCGTAGATAAAATATAATAGTATAATACTTATATGCTCAGATAAATATAATAAACTAGATTTCTAACTGACACTTATCACTGAAGTTTAAATAGCGGCCATTTTTGTGGGAAATATTCATTGTCAGTTTAAATTTTTACCAAAACCTATAGTACCTATACTATATTATAACAATAAGGGTAAGATTATTGATAATATAAATGTGTATGTGATATATAACTGATAAGTTTCTAATTCCCACAAAGATGGCGGAAAATTGTAAATTCAATAATTTACACGGGAAGCATATAGCAGTTACAAATCTAGTTTATTATCTATATCCTGTGCCTAAATGTTTTCTCTGATTGGTACTTACATCTTGATACTGCTGGACCTATTAAAAATTCAAAATACAATTGTACTAATAGAAGATTAATTATAGATCCATGGTATTGCATTTTTTATAATTGATAATAGATTGTGGTTATTATTATAAATTATAAATATAATGGTTATAAATTATGATTAAATATACCTATTATAATATATTAATTTTTATATTTATTAGAATATGTTTATTTATTTATGTTTATTTATGTATACATATGTATATAATTTTCAATTAATAATAATATTATTTATGACATTATAATTTTTGTAAAAAAAAAAAAAACGTGTTTGGTTATTAGTCACCCTACCTGTTATCATAATATATATTATTATCAATAATGTACAGAATATATTTGTGTGGTGAGTGGTGACGGTAAGTTGTAATTGCATTTATGATGTTATAACTTATGACTATGTTTTCTATTAAAGTATAATAGATTAGTATAATAGGTATGTATTATAATAATATCATATCATTATTTATATAATAATAATTATATTCCGTGCTCAATAATTAAGAGACACGCTAAACATGGCGCAGTCGGTATTGATTCAAAATATATATTATAAAACTGATTGTGAAATAGTACGACACTACGACGTGTAGTGGTTCGTACAAAGATGGCTGCCACAGTGAAGTTGTCGAAATTAAATTTTGGGACAGCAGTCTCGTTGATAAATTAATTTAATAATTTTAATAGACAATTTTATAACATTACCAGCATTCACAGTATAAAATACACTTATAACACATAATATGGATAATGTAATGATAATAATATTATATTCTTGTGAATTCATATTTGAAAATTTATTTATTACTACTTAAAAAACTACTATTAATATTCGAAGTTCGTACGTTTAATGCATCAATGTAAAGCATTAATGACATTAGCAATTGAATATGAAACTTAAAATAACTGTTTAAAAATTTGTTTACTATAAATAGATTTAAACCACCTGTATTATTGTATTATTAATTATTATTTAAAATGTTTTTTAGAAAAAAATATTATACAGAGTTGTCAGGCTATTATTTTATAAAAATGGTTATTGTTATGAGAATTACATACCATTCGTTCGTTTCGATTTTTTATCAGTGTAATAATTATTCTGTATAAAATGTCATATTTCTTTTTTATATTTAGTTTTATTATGTGTTGCTATATTTAATTATTTTTAAAAGCAAAAATATTTTAATTTTAAGAATACTACATAGTTTATTGTATTGTTTTTATTTTAAATATTTTATTTTTATAATATAATATATTTTTAGATTATGAGCGAAGAGAGAAATGTATTTGTGTTACAATGTGTGTGTTTTTTCTGTTTTTTTTTTTTTATATATATATCTGAAGACATTTTTACCACCCGAAATAGAACCCATTCACACGACGCCACTCAGCAGCGCCACTAAGAAGCGCTGCTTATGAGTAAATCCGCGGTTATATGGAGGGTTTCACACACGGTTGCAGCCACAAATTTAGAAGCGCCTTCGAACGGTCGCAGTAGTTGCCTTCGCCGCAGAACCCGGCGACAAAAGTAGTGCCACTTATTACAATACATATATTAAATTGTACATTTTACAAGTAGGTAACTGCAACCACGCGACTATTTTTGTGGTTCAACGGTGACGCGTTTGTGGCGCGTTGAAGTATGATAAATGCGGGATTTTTTATGGATTTTACTATTATTATTAATTTATTATTTTACGTGACAAAATAATATTGTCAATAAAGTATTTTTTTTCACGTCAATTCCGTGACTGTGGTAGTATGCAAAATTTTAAGCCAAAAATATAATATAGTGTTACTAACGAAACATAAAAATAATTATGCAGCGCCACTAACGCGCTTCTAAATAAATGAGCAGCGCTTCTTAGTGGCGCTGCTGAGTGGTCTCGTGTGAAGCGGTTCATAATTTTCCGAATATCTCCGGTTGAAAAATAGATATAGATGCCTCTTTATTTCGGTCATTTTTCAAATTTCTCAAAATTGACCCTATGCGAAAGAACAAACTACCAAAAAAGTCAAAAACCGCAGTTTACACAAAAACTGAAATTTCGACTTATTCAAGTTCAATATTTCACAAAACAAAGGTAATTTTGAACTTAGAGACATCAAAATTGCATTGAATGTTCACATAGGTACTATATATATATATGATAACGTTTTTTTAAAATAAAACCTTTACGTAGATTTTTCTACAAAATTTAGGACATTGAATATTTCGTAAAATTCTCGTTTTTATGTATATAATGTAACAGGTTTGGTTTTAAAGGTATAACAATTTTTGAAAATTTTATTGAAGCATACTGTTAAAGTATTCCCAAAATATAAGGAAAATCTCAATTTTTTTTATAGTGGTTTAAATTTGAAATATTTTGGTAAAATCTATATTTAAAATATATATATTATTTATCCTTATTATATTTCAATATTTTACAATAATTTTAATTTATGTGACAACAATTTTGAAAATGTTAATAATATTATGTTATTAAAGCTCAAATATATTTTACTTAATTCAGTTCCAAATAGTTGTAAATTATTTATTACATTTAGAATTATCTTTAAATCTAATCAAAGTATAAAATTCATCCGATAATATTTATATAGGTATTGATTAAAATTTTTACATTTATCAGTCTCTACGTCTACACATGTATCTTGTTAATAAGAAGAACCCATATAAATACTTAAAATAATATTTTACTCAAATTTCAAGAAATATAATGTTTTTATTAATAATTTTTGACATATACGAGTATTTATAATATATTATAATATTTTATTGAAATTTTAAATAATTTTTAACACATGTTTATTTATAATATAACTTGATATGTCAGAGAAACGTGTTATTATTAATTGCATAATTTTAAATGTTTGAAATTTTAAATAAAATAAAGTTTTAATAAAGTTTGTTGAATTGTAAATAACATGGTATATGATAATATATTATTGAAATTTTGAATAATTTTTGACACATACAAGTATTTATAATTTAATATAATATTTTATTAAAATTTTGAATAATTTTCGACACAAATTTATTTATAATATAGTTTGAAATTGTCGGGCAAGTGTAGTATCGGGCAATTGAATGTCGGGCAAATGGATGTCGGGAAAAAGTACTGATCCCATTATATATATAAACTTGTACATATATTTATGTTGTTCTTGTCGTCCTTTTTTCGTTTAATTGTTCTTCGTTGTGAATTATTAAAATTCACTAGTCCTTCGGTTTTTCGTTTCACATACACTATTCAAGATTACTAAGAAAATATTGAGAAATAATAAAAATTCGTATTATAAATGCCATAGTCATTGATTTCTTTAAAATTTAAATTTTTAAATATATATAAAAAAAGTTTATAAGTATAAACTTATATAAACGACGAAAAAATGTCGAAATTACGACATTTTTCTTTCGGCGAATTTGATTCATCATTAAAATATTTGTTGATTATAAATTTATAATAGTAACCATAGTGATAATATAATTACCTATTAGGTATTGAAACTAATAGCAACCAAAATAATAATATTATTAAAACTAATAGCACCATATATAAACAAAAATTTCCATAGTAAATCTCATAATATTTGTTTGAGCACCACCCGGGGGTTGGCCAATCGCCCATCACAGATCAAAGATTATAGATCAAAGAATAAAGTCTTATAATATAAGAATTAACGAATCATTCGTTGATATATACAATATACATAATAGTGTTTGTTATTTTTTTCCAATTACCATCTGTATAGTCCATATAACGTAATACGATAGTTTCAATAAAACGTTGTCAATATATCCTAATGACATAGAAATGGTATCAATCAAAACTATTTATGAAGCGTTTAAAATGTATGATTTAACAGAAAAACCGTGACAAAAAAATGATAAATAATATGCATTAATGTTAACAAATTTAGCTAAAGGGCAAAACGGCATTTTTCACTAAAATTGAAATTTCGACGAATTCGTCTTCAATATTTCACGATAACTCGGGATATTTTTAAGTTAGAGACTTGACAATTTCATTGGGTATTCAAATATGTTTTATATATATTAAAATTTTGGAACCGTTACGTTAATTTTTCTACAAAAAATAAGACTTTGAATATTTCGTAAAATTTTCGTTTTTATGTATATAATGTTTGATAAAATTGAAAATTTTTATCATCAAGATCTGAAAATTTTACTGAAGTAAGTAGACATACGAAATAGTACTTAACGAAAATATTATGAAAGAAATGGCAAAAAAACGGAATTATCTGACTGAACAGAAACGTTTTTTCAAATGCAATGGTTTATTATTGCATTCAAATTCTAACTAAAATTAAACACTATGATGCATACCGTATCCCTTCCCTGGCTTTTTTATTAATCATTATTGAAAAATATTGAGTTTTGATTTTGAATATTAATATTAAAATATATTACATTCTGAGCGAAGCGAAGAATGTATTTGTTTTACAATGATGTGCGATTTTTTTTATTAATGTTTTTTTTTTTAGATTCTGAGCGAAGCGAAGTATGTATTGGTTATACAATGATGTGTGATTTTTTTTTTTATGTATGAAAACAAAATTACGACCCGGTTAGGTTAATGAAAAATAAAAAACAAAATAAACGGCTCGGTGGTGTCTATTGAACGTCTAATTTCAACACCTAGGCTTCGGTATCAGTTTTCGTTATATTGATTAAATTAAGATTTTACATTATATATATATATATATATATATATCTTAAACTATTACGTATATTTATAATATAATCGGACGGGATTTGTCTGGGGTTTAAAAATATTACAATAAATTAAACAACCTAGAGATTCCCAAATACCTAACAACCGAAACTCAATTATGTGGGTTGTCCCAACCTAATCTCCGGGGAAGAAGTGTGACTGTCGGTTATGCATTCACATTAAAAAATTTAATATTTCACGGTTATTTTATAATGAATAAATTTGGGTCTTTATATATACTATGTTTATTTTATATTATATAAGGAATAACCTTAATGACCTCGAACTTTTTCGTTTATATTTTAAAGTAAAACATATCTTATATTAAAAATAATATACATGCAATACCTACCGTAATACTGATTGTTTAAGTACATTCGTTATTTATATTTCTCATCGAGTTAAAATATTAATGATATTTTACTCGTATTACAGAAATATATATATATAAAAAAAATAAATAAATAAAAAAATTAGTTAAATAATACTATAAAATTAGTTCATTTTTAAAATTCGTACATATATTAATTATTAATTGATAAGCTAATTATATTTTAATGTTTAAAAATGAAGAATTAATTGCTATGGAAGTATAATGGATACAGGTGTAAAGAACATTTTATCACACATATATATATAGTATATAACCAACCCTAATAAGTATGTTACTTCAAAATTGCCCCATTTATCATCAAATATTGAAATCTAATTCGTCGAAATTTCAGTTTTCGTAAAAGTTGTCGTTTTTTTCGTCATTTTTTTGGTCCTTCTATCGCTTTATTCGGTCTTTCTATCCCTTCTATCCTTTCTATCGTATAGGGGTTAATTTTGAGTAATTCGAAAAATTACATAAATAAAGTACCAATTGCATCCATTACCCAACCGGAAACATGTGCTATTCGTGAAAAAAGAAGCATTATTTCGGGTAGTAAAAATGTCTTCAGACATAAAAAAAACGGCATACATCATTGTAAAACCAATACAATCTTCGATTTGCTCAAAATCTAAAATTTATATTACTAAAATATCTATAAAATCATAGTTAATAAAGTTATCTACCGCGTATTAAGTTATATATGATCTATGTTAATAATAGTCTATACATTTTTATGGCGTTGTTGTATTATATATTAATTATAATTTCTATACAATTTTTCAATGTTCTGTTTTTATTTATTTCATCGTTTAACGGTTTTAATTAATTATTTTTAAATTATTTATTCATTTTTTGCAAAGGCCTCATTATATATAATTTAACTAACATTTGAAAATCAATTAAACCACGATAGTATGATTATTATTTTGTAATTTATTAAAAGGATTTGTGATTATTCTATCAAATATCAATATACCTGTATACCAAAGAAATGAAAATTTTAAATGATTGTTATATATATTTAAATAAAATCCTTTAATTAGGATGTTTTAATTTTTGGTACTGCATAATTTTATATTAATAATTTACGTATTACGTACACATAATCATATACGCTACAATTTTATATTAACTTTATATTATAATAAGTGAATTATATTTTTCAATTATTGTAATTTTTTAATTTTATATCAATTTTGTAATTATTAATATTTAACCAATAATAAACATCAAACGTAATAAAAATAATACCTATTAAAATTTTTTCTAAGTGTCTGCCTAATTTATGGTTCTTATATTTTTATCTTAACATTAATATTATTGTACAGTGGAATGGGCCTGTAATTATTGAAGTAACCGGGCCCAAATTTTGAAGTTTGCTACTATACAATGTATTATACAATGTAAAGCATTAATGGCATTAGCAATTCCATATGAAATTTTAAATGGCTAGGTAGGTACAGTTCAAATATCTGTTTACTAAAAAAGCTTTAAACCACCTGAATTATTGTATTATTAAATATTATTTCAAGTTTTTTTTAGAAAAAAAATATTATACAGAGCTGTCAGACTATTATTTTATAAAAATTGTTAGGTATTGTTATGAGAATTACATACAATTTGTTTCGATTTTTGATTATCTGTGTAATTATTCTGTATAAAATGTCATATTTATTTGTTATATTTGGATTTATCATGTATTGCTATACCTATTTAATAATTTATAAATGCAAAAATATTTTAATTGTTAATGATATAAATGTAAGTATATAAAAAACTAAAATATTTGTTAAATACAAATAACATGCATAATGTACATGAATATTATTAATAATATTATATTATGATGTAAGTACCTACTGAATAATTACCACAATAATTAATTTTTTTAAATAGTATGATATTAAAAATACAAGTCATGAATACAAAATAATGTTAATTTGGATGTTATATTCATTGTATTTGTGGTAACCATAATATACGTATACATCTAGACGGATAATTTGTCCCGAGGATCGGGAGGCGAGGTCATACCAATCGGATTAAAAGAGATAGATTATATTTTATCATAAGAGTGAGTGAAACAAACCCGCCACGAGGACAACCAATTAGGGTGCTCCTGCTATTTTATTTTTTTCTAAATGATAAGAATTGAAATGATAAGTTATAATCTTATAATCATAGATCATATAATATTTCATAAGCATAATAAATAATAATATTTAAAAAGAGTTACAATATATTTTTAAAGTGATAAATATAATAATTTTACTAGTACCTACTAATTTAATACAAAATTAAAAACAATATTTATTATTTACTGGTTCTTGTGGGTTATTAATTTATTGAATTTCTGTCTGAGTGAAGATATGAAAATATCATCGTTAACCCTGGTTCCAATATGTTTTAGACATAGTTTCATACATATTTAGACAGTAAAAAAAAAAATCATTTTTTTTTAACTAATCATCTACAGCAGGGGTGGCCAACTTTAAAAGACTAGGGATCGTCGGATCGACCTCTGAGTTTTTTAAGGTTGTCGCGATCGACCAAAAAAAAAGGAGGTAAACAAAACAAAAATTAATTATTAATTAAATGAAAAGTATTGTTATATTATTATTACAAAAAATTACTATAAAATTATTATTATTATTATTATTATTATTATCATTAAACATCCATAAGATTAGGTACATGGTACGTGCAATGTATACCTACACGATTATTTATTGCCTTTTACTTTATCTATATTCTAAGTCTAATTTTTATATTAGTGGGATAAGTATACAAAGATACACACATTTACAAAAAAAAAAAAAAAAAAAAAAAAATAATAATTTTTCAATAATTCAATAATTTAAAAAAATTCCAAATGGGGTCGCGATCGACCAGTCGATCGCCATTGACCTGTTGGCCACCCCTGATCTACAGGTAAATTGTACGTTTCTTCTAAATTGCAATACTCCGAGGGATTTTTTAAATTTGAATACGCTAAAAAAAAAAATAATGAAAAAATAAGTAAAATTATTTTTAGATGGTATTTCAATTAATGATTTTTATTAGTTGATAGCCTGATTATTAGAATCAGGGTAAAAAATTTTTGATGGTTAAGTTTAAATAAATTTTTCTCACGTATAATAGCTTTATCCCAGACATGATGCATAAATAAGTCTAAAAAAATTTTCGTGTAGTACATTAAAAAATAATCTACAAACTAGTACCTACATTAATAATTTGTTTATTCTTTAAAACATCTATGTCCTTTTAATCAAAGCGCTAAGAATTATACGTATATAAAATATATAATAGAATAGTTTATGAGAAAATATCAAAACATATATTTGATGAAAACAAATAACATGCATATTATTTAATAATTATATTAATATATACTCGAATTTTAATTACTATAATAATTAATTTTTTTAATAGTATGATATAATAAAAATACTTGTCATAAATACAAAATTAAGTTAATTTGGACGTTAGATACATTGTATTTATGATTATTTTTAAAATAGAGACATTTTTGTTTTTTATTAATTCAATTTATATATTTTTATAATCACATAAATTTATTATATTCATTTTAAAATTATGTATATCAATTATGATATTAAATTTTGTAGTATTTTATATTTAATTTATTATTATATTAAACGAATAAAAATATATAATAAAAATTATAATATATTTTAAATTATTTGATTCTTTAATATACATACTAAATTCCTCATTCGCTATAATTTTATACAATAATTGAATTTAATGATTATTCACCGAGTATCAGAGTGTGTTACATCTATTTACTAATTGATATTTTAAATAATTAATAAGTGGCTATTTATTTAAAAATTATATAATATTATTTTTTCTTCCTGTAGTTCCCAACAAAAGCTCATAATACTTCATGAAATTTCAAATTCGTCTATAATAGTTGTATAGATTATTATTAGTCTATTAGAATTTTAATTATATTCTTCAGGTAGAATTGGTAATTTAATTATAATAAATATCATTAAAATATAAAAATATGTTATTATAATATAACGAATAATAGGTACTATTTTGGTGACATCTATAATTACCAATTTTACTAAATATTAAATATTATTGATAAATTTTAATACAATATAATTATAATTATATATGATAAATTATGTGAATATGAGTTCGGCCAAATTATTTTATTCAGGAAATTTACAATTTTAATTTAAATTTAAAATGAATTAATTACATTTTTAAAGACAACACTTGTATTTATTTTCTTTTTTTCATAAATAGTATGGCACTTATTATTATAAAATTAATATCGGGTATGTTATACACATCAGACAAAGTCTATAACATAAATATATTATATAGGTATAGACAATATTATTTTTTTAATTATAATTATTCGTACTTTAGTTTTAATATAATATACTTACATTCCTCATTTTCCAATACATACATAAATAAACAATAAAAATTGGAACCTAGATTACCATGTCCTAAACAAACAAAAAAATCGTAAATTAATATAAATAATATTTATATTATCAATACATAATATAGTAATATATGTAATAATTTATCCAATAAAAAATAAAATTTCCTCAATTAACATCGTTTTGAAATTAAAATGTTTACCAACTTTTTCGGAAATTGCTATATAAATATATAGGTATTTTATTATCTAACTTGTAACGGAACATTCTACATGCTAGTGTGGCAATTAGACGACTAACGACGTGCCAAGATATGTTTTACAGATATATGAAAATCTTTGGTTGGTTTCACAATTCTTATTCTTCGTGACCGACAGACACATTACATTCTTACTTTATGTAGATACTTGTGTGGATTATAACATTTTCTTTTGTACTAAAAATGTCAACATAAAACAGCTATAAAAAAAAATTGAGACTTGGGATAATTCTAATATTTGGATATAATATTTAAGTATTATGTGAGTATATACTTCAGTAAAATATTTTCAGATCTTAAAACCCAAAACTGCCAATTTTATAAATCATATATATAAAATGAGAATTTTACGAAATATTCGATGTGCTTAATTTGTAGAAAAATTAACATAAAAGGTTCCAAAATTTTTAGGTCTCTAAATTCAAAAATGCTCGAGTTATCGTGAAATATTGAAATCGAATTTGTCGAAATTAGTTTTCTTGAAAAATTCCTATTTTTTCGTCATTTTTTAATAGTCTTTCCTAACGCATAAGGATTATTTTTTTAAATTCGAAAAATAAAGTACCAACTATATCCAATTTCCAACAGGAAACATAATATGTTATTCTTCAAAATCTGAGCATTATTTCGGGTAGAAAAAGTGTCTTTAGATATAAGAACAGAAAAAAAGACACACATCATTGTAAATCCAATACTTTTATATTTCGCTCAAAATTAAAAATATTCACTATTCAAATATCAAATTTCATCGAAATATTGCAATAAATAAATACAGTTTCAAAGACTATTCAAGCATATCATATTACATTTGGTTGTTAATTAATAATATCTTACCTAACCTATATTATTCATATTGAGATTATGATAATAACTAATTTTACAATTTGTAATGTTAAGTAATTATAAAATGATCTTAATGATATTATTTTGTTATTCTTTATAATCTTCTTTTTAACGTGTTCAGATTATTTATAATAATATTGATATAATAGGGAATTATGCAATCGAAGTTATTATAATTAAAATAATTATTGTCTTATTGATACCAATATAGTAAATTCATAGTTATTATGTACCTATATCAAAATATTTATAAAAGATATTCCTTAATTAATATATAACCTATTTTTGTGACCAATTAATATTTTTCATATATGTATAAACTATAAAAATTAATTATTGAAAATGAAAAAAAAATACTTATTTCTTGTTGGGAATTCTCATCTAAAATATATTTTTATATTAATAATTCAAAGATTCTAAAAACCACTATATTCACATTTACACATATTTATTTTTATACAAATAGTTAAATTTGTTTAATATAATCTTAATTAATCATTTTTAAATTAAGGAAATATAATATATTTTTAAAACATTAATAAAATTACAATAAAGTAATTTTAAAACATAATACTAGTATTATGTATAATAATATCGTGTGTTCTATACTTTTATGATAATTAATTAATAAACAAAATACGTATTATAAATAGGGTTTTAAATTTGAAATATTTCACATGAAATATTGAAAAATATTATTTTACGTTAAACACGTTAAGTGAGAATGTCGACAAATCTTATGCATTAATAAGAGTTCGAAAGTATTAAAGTCGTTACCGTCCGAAAATTCAATATTTAATATTTTCATTCAATTTATAATTAATTTGCATAATAGTATTTCATAAAAATAAATATTATATAATATATTTATTTACTTGCATTATCATAGATACTAGGTATAATTATATTTATATATTACTTGAAACGGGCTCCACGAGGGGCCACACAGATTAATTTCTTACCATTGGCTAATGAAATAATTATGTCATATTAAATATTATTATGTATTTGTTTATTCTCTAATTTAATTTAATATTTTAGTATATTATCTTGACGTAGTGAATATTATTATTTCTTTACTAATGAAGGGAATCTTCCAATTCAAAATATTTTCCCAGTCAACGTATTTAGAATTTAGATAGGGTTTGTCAAATTCCGGGTACAATATTATATTGATTAAATAATATAGATATATAAAATATAATCTATGATGTATTAAACTATGGTGTTGTGGCGATTCTCGCTATTAATAACTTAATTCGTGCTCTATAGAAAACGATAATAATTTAATAATCATTGGCCATTGCTTATCAATTATTTAATGATTATTTTGTATATTGTATTTTATTAAGTAATAAGTATTTGTGTAAAATCTTAAAATTAAAAATTGCCAATGAGTTTATTTTTATTTTTATTCGATAATACTGTTATCCTCAAATAATATAATTTATGATAGAAAAATACAATTGAGTTTCAATATTATTAAAAAATGTATTAATTGTTTTATTTATAAATTATAATAAGTTATAATTAACATGCTGTTAATTATTAAAAAAAAAAGTTTTTATTTATATTCAATTTGTATATATGTATTCTGAATATGATTTATATCAAAATGAAATAAAGAAAAAATTATATTTCACACAAATGAAATATTTCACGAAATTTTCATGAAATTTTAAAACCCTAATTATAAATGCAGTGATGATTTTTGGAGTTATAATCAATTATTTGTAGGTACTTTTTGCTTCATAGAAAATTCATAGAAAAATTCATAGAAAATGGCTCAGTTATAATTACGAATAATATTTTATGTAATTGGAATTATGTGAATTTTACAAATTCCACAATTTGGTCTTAATCAATAACACCAAAAAATGATGTAAAACGGTTAGGTATCAATGAATACCTAATTTAAAATAACAAACGTTATAATGATTTGGACATTTTCTGGATATTTCACATTAGTATTAAAATAATAAAATCGATTTTTTAATTTTAAAGTCTATATATAATATGTTATATTTTATTAAATTTATAACAGAAATAAAAAAAATTAATTTGGAATATCCCCTATAGACTTTACTGAATATGTGTAAAGTATAGTATAGTATAATACATTATAGTACTAACGGATATAAAAAAAATTAATATTAACTTTATTACAGCAATGATAATAATCTATTATTTCTAAAAATTACTTATTTTATTATTATTTAAATGAAATAAGTGTCTATTGAAAAATATAATTAAATTGACAATTTTAATATATATAAATATAAATATATATTTTATATTGACTTTATAAACATTATTTACATAACTTAAAAATTAAGTTGATGTATAAATATAATAGTGGTTAATAAAAGTATTGAATAAAATTTATTCAATAAATGAACTCGAGAAATTTCAATAATTTTATTCTAATAATCTATAATAGCTAGAAGTTACTTACTAAATCGTTTGTAGAAGCAATATTTACCTACAATTTCAATAAATCATGAAATAATTATTTATTTAATTAAATATTATAGATGAATTTTATATAAAAGTTTCGACTAGAAAAATATAATATGATAACAATTTGAAATAACTCCACGGTTTTATTGATATTATGATAGGACTAGGAACACACTTAATGAAAGCTTAGAAATTAAATAGTAAAATTTTAAATATAATTATATAACAGAACAATTTTCAGATTAAAAATAAAAATAAAAAAGAGAGGGTTACCTCGAATAATTATTTATTTATTTAGAAATTAACGGGTTGATAATAGGGTGACCATTATTAAGAAAATAAAAAAAAAACGAGACAGTTGTTGTTTCCCCCTCCCCACAAAATCTCTCTTCCATTTATATTCACACATATGCACACAAATATCGAGAGTAAAAGTCTAAATCTCAGTTATATCATAAGCAACTATTTTATTTTTACTTAACACTTTTTAGTAAAATAACCTAAATAATAAAATATTTTCTCTTAATTATTCATCAAACGACACAATGTTGCATATCATTTGCGTTTTATATTTTTTTCATATATAGATTCTTTATTTACAAACATTAATATATTATATAATATATAATATTGAAATAACGGGATTAAAACGATATAATCTTTTAAAAACGGGATAAAAAACGTCCATTCGAAGTTTGTCGGGATAACGGGACATGATGATCAGAAAAGGAATAATCCAGTTTTAAACTGGACGTTTGGTAAGTGGTCACCCTATTTTATAACCCAATTACAAATGTAATGAATAATATAGTGTTAAGTAATTAAAAATACAGGATATTTGATGTTATAAAAAATAAATATTAGCCTAATCAATAATTTAAAACATTATTAATTATTATAAATATATAAATCATCAGTTCAATGAGAATAAATTTTACTACTATCATAGGTATTATAATTAATGTTCTATAAATAAATTAGTAAGTAAAATATAATTTAAATGTTGTTTAAAATAAGATATTGATTGAATTGAAAACATGTTTATCTTATATTTATATAACTTATTTTTTATTTTAACTCGATTTAGAGTTATACTTTGCGTAGGTCAAGGGAGACCATATTCAGAAGATTCAAAATCAGATCAAAAGAAATATGAGATATACGTGTAATATTACAGCTATAACAAAGTTAACATAAAAAATTCTTTGAAAAGCTTCTAATAAAAGTTTATTATTGTGAAGATAAGGAGAGCAGAGATGAGCAGTCATTAAGAGAGGATCTTATGAAAGATGTATAGAAAAAACTCAGTGTCTTAAAGTTATTATAAAGTACCAAAGAAAAATTTAATAAACCAAACTGTTTTAGAGTGTTGTTTTTTATATAATTAATATGAAACTCAAAATTTACTTTAATATCTAGAAAAACACCAAAATTTAAAACTAGTTCTAGAGGTTCATTATTTATTTATTCCAATAGATTTATCTCAATTTCAAATAGTTTCATCCAATTATGGCTATTATATATTAATTTGAAATTTAATAAAGTTTTATGGATTTCAATGTGAAATTATATAGAATATATCGATGTACCATTAAAACAGCAGGTTAATAAGAAGAAAACAAATATAAAGTTTTACTTACGTAATGCTAGAAATGAAAACAAGTCGGCAGAGCCGGTTTGAGACTTTTTGGTCAACCGAGATTTTTAATTTATTTTGGCCTTCAAAAGAGTCTGCTCATTTTATAATTTTTTTTTTTAGCACATTTCCAAATTAATCAATGTATCGCACTTTGTGTAAACTTTAAGTAAACTTTAAAAAATGCAATTTTTCACATAAATATTTTCATACTATGTATAAAAACATTACCAAGTATAAATTTAACAGAAAATAAATAACAATATATCATTTATCCATCAACAATATATCATTAATCCATATATTTATTTATCGGACCGAATTTTATAAATTTTAATTATTTTTATTTTTATTTTTTACTGAGTTTTTTCAGTAGCACGCCGGTTCAATCCAGTCCTGTAAGTCGATCGTAGATAGGATAATTTATATTATTGTAAGATATAGAGAAATAATCTTGGAAACATCATAAAAAAAAAAAAATGGTTAGATATTGTATGTGAAGGTCTTAGAATTTAGAATACTAGCCGACCCGTCACGGCTTTACCCGTGTTAAAAAAGAAACAATTTATGGTTGATAAAGAATTAATATAATAATTTTATAAGATTTCTGAGTATATGACGTTTTTGGTTTTACCTCCTGTCGAGAAAATGCCACGTATAATAAGAAAACTCTGTACGAAGATCTACGCCAACGTACTTGAATGTTTAACCTTGCGCTTTGTTTATCGTAATGGCAAAAGAAACTTTAACCGGGAATGTAAGCTGTTTGAAGTTAAGTCAGAGGGAATCATGGGAATTCTTAGAATAAATGCAATTTCACCTTTTTCTGGCCCTGTAAGAATTACGGCTTCTATAATGTAATTTGCATCGATTTTATTTGTGATCTTGTACCGTTACATAAATTTGGTGGTTGAAGTTTACGTAAAAATGTAATTGGAGCACAAATTATTAATTTTAGCTTATGAGGAAATCCCAAAGGAGAAAGAGAATTGAGAAATTCTTGTGGATAATGAATAGCATCATCTGTCGATGTAACTATATCAATAGATAGATATTCACGTGAGTGTCCATCGAATTTTAGAAGAATAATATCATTGATTTCACTTGCTGTTACATTTCTCGGAGAGATAATAGATTTTTCACATAACCACTGATAAGATTTATTGGACAGATTATAAATGTCAGGATAAACTGTAAAAATCAACTCTTCCTTGTTATTGACCATATTGTATATTGTAGTATGAAACAAGTGCTAAAAATTAAGTTGATGGATAAATATAATAGTGGTTAATAATAGTATTGAATAAAATTTATTCAATAAATGAAATCGAGAAATTTCAATAATTTTATTCGAATAATCTATAATAGCTAGTATTTACTTACTAAATTGTCTATATAAGTGATATTTATCTACAATTGCAATAAATTATGAAATAATTAATTATAATAGATGAATTTTATATAAAAGTTTCGACTAGTAAAATATAATATGATACCAATTTGAAATAAATCCACAATTTTATTGATATTATTATTATTTTTATTTTTTACCGAGATTTTCTCGGTAGCTCGCCGGTTCAATCCGGGCCTGTAAGTGGGTCGTATATGGGATAGTTTATATTATTGTAAGATATAGAGAAAAAATCTTGGTATCATCATAGAAAAAAATGGTTAGATATTGTATGTGAAGATCTTAGAATATTATAGAGTACTAGATGAACCGCCACGGCTTTGCCCGTGATAAAAAAGAAATAATTTATGGTTGATAAAGAATTAATATAATAATTTTATAAGACTTCTGAGTTTATGACGTTTTTTGTTTTATCTCCTGTCAAAATTAAAATCATAAGATGATTCGGGTCCCCGGTTCGAGAAAATGCCACGTATAATTGTCCACGTGAAAAGCACTCTGTATGAAGATCTACGCCAACGTACTTGAATGTTTGACCTTGCGCTTTGTTTATCGTAATGGTAAAAGAAACTTTAATCGGGAATTGAAGCTGTTTGAAAGAAAACGGCAAGTCAGAGGGAATCATGGGAATTCTTGGAATAAATGCAATTTCTCCATTTGCTGGCCTTGTAAGAATTACGGCTTCAATAGTGTTATTTCGCATCGATTTTATTTGTAATATTGTACCGTTACATAAGTTCGGTGGTTGAAGGTTACGTTATAATGTAATTGGAGCACCAATCTTTAATTTTAGCTTATGAGGAGGAAAACCCGAAGAAGAAAGAGAATTGAGAAATTATTGTGGATAATGAATAGCATCAACTGTTGATGTAACTGTATCAATAGATAGACGTTCACGTGAGTGTCCATCGTATTTTAGAAGGATGATAACATTTATTTATCTTGCTGTTTCATTTCTCGGAGGGATAATAGCTCTTTCACTTAAGCCTTGATAAGATTTATTGAACAGAATAAGAATGTCAGGGTAAACAGTAGAAATCAACTCTTCCACGTTATTGACCATCCGTCCAATCGTGCGATTGACAGAAATGTAATTATTTTCATTTTCTAAAGTTCCATTTCCAATTTTCAACAACTGTGCTGGAAAATATCGTCCCCTCCGCATAAATAAACTCTCATGTTTGTTCGCAAATAAAGTTTTTCAACATAGTTTCATATAGGGGAAGATTTTAAGCAAGCATTAACGACATCAGCTCGAGTACCTTTAGGGATCACTGGTAAGGTTTTACGGAAATCACCAGCGAAAACAAATGTTATGCCACCCATTAACGCAAAATTTTAGAATTCAAAAGGATCAGATGCATTTTCATTTCAAACAGGTGAGTTCATTCCAAATTCAGTTAAATATTTTTCAGACAGACAAACAAATTGCAAGTCATTTAATCGAGTGCGCTCTGTATGAAGAATATCTTCACAAAATCCATTTATGAACTGTTCCCACAAAGATTGAGGTTCAGACGGTTGGCACTAAACAATTATTGTTGCGAATAATTCTCTTAATTTAAAAGGACTTTCAGAAACAGTTGCATCAGCTAGAGTATTATTCCATTGCTCGTCATTTTCTAAAAACCAAAGAGCAAAACAGGCAGCTTGAAAACTCGCGTGAATGACTCCATCATTGTCCTTCAAACTTGCAAATGAGGTAGGACCTTGTACATAATTTAGTAACAATCTTAAATGGAAGCACTCAATTTGGTTTTGGTGAATCGTGTAAATTCTACTAATGGCAGTGTCCATTTTTATTCCTGGACAACCTGAAACATCTTTTCCCCGTCTTCTCTTTAACCAGCCTCTGCTATCATCCCAGGTATAATAAGAAGGAACTTCATGATAGAACAGTGTTTTCGCAAATACATCATGTAAACATAGTTCAAAAAATACAGTTGGTGTCGTTTTTCTTGGATTTTCAATAACTTGATGAAGATTATTAGCATTAAAGAAAACACGCTGTCCATTTTCTAGATAAATAACCAAGTGCTTTACTGTCGGATCTCTATCATGGATTTCAAAATTAAAAATTCTCCAAAACGCTTCAGAAGTACATATGTATTGACTATTCAAATAATTTGTAATCTCATCGTTTTCACGAATGACAGAAAGAATAGCTCTATTTGATTCTTCATTAATGTCTTTACATATGTATTTTATCGCTTTAACTGAATGACAGTATTCTGCCAATGCGTGCCCTTGGCGCTCTCAGCATGATGATGAGTTGGTAAAGCGGTGTGCGTAGCAAAGAACCACACTCGACGGCTACCAAGCTCAGACTGAGTCCATTATGCCACGTGCGGTGAGCTATTTGCTAATAGTGAAGTTATAATAATACGAATAATAATATGAATCATAATAATAATAATAATAATAATAATAATAATAATAATAATAATAAT
>JAIUCT010000017.1:42846-62679 GCA_021307375.1 Tetraneura akinire | reverse complement strand
ATAATAATAATAATAATAATAATAATAATAATAATAATAATAATAATAATAATAATAATAATAATAATAATAATAATAATAATAATAATATGAGTATTGGGTATGCATGTTGCCATGACTATCTATACTATCAATATTATTTACCTGTATTAATAATAGTCATGACAACATACATACCCAATGTTCATATTATATTATAATATAGGTCCAATTGTTTTTAATATTTAAGAATTTTTATGAACTTTTTTTACTGACAAAAGTGGTACTAAAACCTTCAGCAGAATGGCAGGGTTTCTGCCAAAAAAATTTCAGCCAAATCGGTTCAATAGTTTTCTCAGTTAGCGCGGTTGTAGAAAACCCTTTACAATTTAATATTATAGTATATAGATAGACATATCAAATAAACAGCGCAAATATTGTACATAATTATAAATATATTATTAATTATATACCAATAATATGAACACACATTAAAAATAATTTTTCATTATATAAAAATCATTCATGTTTTACTTTAAATAATAATAATTCAAAGTAATATTAAGTAGATGAAAACTATTAAAAGTTATAAAGGTGAAAAATTAAATTCAGAGAGAAGTTAAGAAGTTAGTAATGACAACAAAACCTTTCAAAGAGAAAATAAAAGATTAATATATTTGTACATTCATACATTGTACATTATATCAGACGCTAAGATAAAAAATTATTTAATCAATTTTTAAGTTTGGATATTTCCATAATACTTACCAATTAACTTAAAAAATTCATTATTCAATATTTCATCCATATTTACTATTAAAATAATTATTATATTAGTATAATCTATATTCTTTAATATTATTTATTATAATAATAAAATGGATAAAAAATTAGGATCTATGTGGAGAATATTTAATATTTTAAATATTTGATGACCGTGAAATATTATAAAAATGAAAAGACCATAGTTATTATTATTCGTTGGACAAACTTCCTGAACAACCAGCTTTTTTGATACATTTATTCAATTATCTAATAGCATATGTTTCCGGTAAGAAAATGGATATAGTTGGTACTTTATTTATGTAATTTTTTGAATTTTTCCACATTGACCCTAGGTGGTAGAAAAAACAGCAAAAAAATGACGAAAAAACGGCAAACTGAAATTTCGACAAATTCCATTTCAATATTACACGATAAAACGGGCAATTTTGAAATTAAAGACTTGAAAAAACGACGCAAAAATAAAGAAAAAACGGTAATATATAAATCAATACCTATTACATTATCTGACTGAACTTCGCTCAGATCGTTTTTTCGAATGCAGTGGTATATCATTGCATTCAAATTCTAAATCTAATTAAATACCATAATTTTCATACCTATATATCTCTGCGGCAATTGTATCAGCTCGTCTTTTTTTTATTTGTATTATACATAATCAAATATATAATTAATAAATTATATAATAATTATATAGAATAAGTAATTAAAATTTGTTTGTTCAAACACGGCAAATAATATCGTTAAATTAATTATGCATTCATAAATTTGAAAAATCATTTATTTTCTTATTTACATATATTATAATTTATAATATATTTATTTTACATCATAATTCGTATTATTAAATGTGAATATGAAAAATAAAAAACCACACAATTAATTATTATACGTACCATTATCGGATATTATGTTATGTTGCTTTATATACCAATCATATGGGTAAAGACTATTTTCATTGAAATCTAAAAATAAATTGTAACAATACGTCATATTATAACGAAATACAGTTTTTAATTTTTTAATGATGAAGGATACAAAATATTTAATACTATATGCGCACTCTTCATTATCATATTAATAAGTAAAATATTAAGTTCGTTAAAATTAACGATGCTATGAATTTTACAATATTTTTCTATGGTTCCTTGTGACATATTAATATATTGGCTTTATAACTTTTTTTTTATTAAAATAACATAAAATAAAAAAAAAAAAACATCGAAATTACAGTCTCTATAAATTTTACCAATTTTACGCCATTTTCAATAGATTTTTTTTTATTATTTTCTATAAGAAACGTATTGAAAAATAATAATATAATACAATCTCATATAAAGACTTCATAATAAGTAAAAATAGCACAACATGTTGTAGAAACAATTTTTACGCGAACTAGCGGACGGGTAAAGAAACAATGATGGAAGTACGACGGTAGTCGACACCGTTTCATCAATAATAATCATTACCAGTACGACATTAATACACTCGGTTATAGTTATAATGACCAAATTATAGAATATAAAGTATTATAACTTATAACATTAGATTGGAAGTAACTTAAAGATATTATTCATTAGTATTAAATATTATATTATTGTCTACAATCTAATGAATAATAATTATAATTTTAAAAACATTAAAATACTTACCAATTGCTAAAAACAAATTAGAAAAATAGAAAAAAAAATGTACCAATATATAAGTAACGTATATGTAGAATAAAAATAAATAAATTATATAATTAAGTATATTATATCATATTCGAATTCTACGTATAATCAATGGTACAGTTTATTAATTCGTATTCTTGCTATTATAAATTATTATAGATATATAATGTTGTTATGTAACAATATGCTTAATATTAAATTTTTTAAAGTATATTAGCGCGGCCTGAGAGCTAACTCACTAATGTCAACTCAAATTCGTAATAAAAAATATAAAATAAAAAATTAAACAAATTTTGAAATAATACAATATCATTTTGACACTTCCTCTTTCAAATATTAATATTCATAATTCGTAATATATATAACATATGTAATACAAAATCTATATCTGTAATTTGATACATCAAAATTGCATATAAAATAGGGGTAGATATTATTGCAAATTTTGTCATTTTCAATTTTAAATTTAAACATTTGATATACATATTACCATAATCTATATATTTTCGGTTTTTATTATACGTATTAAACCGTATAAATTTTTTTCCTATTTTGGTTTTAATTAGTAATACCGGTATTAATATTTTTCTGGTTTCGGTTTTCATTACGACTTCGATTTTGATTTTGTATTGGTTTTAATCGATTTACATTTGAAATTGGTTTCAAGCCCTGGCGGTAGCACCAACACCCCTACATAGTACGTCGTTTTCTTTATTCTTTTTTTTTACCAGCATTCAGTTGAGCCAATCCCGTCTTTCCAGTGCCTCAACTAGAATTTTTTTCATGGACATAACCAATTGATGAGGCCCTCAAAAACAATGTACTAGTATGTCATATTTTTTTAAAGGAATACTCATAAGTTATAAAAAGGTGTAAATGGTTAACTTTAAAAAATCAAGAAAATGTAATGTAAATTTACCATCCAATAAATTATATAATAATAATAATAATAATAATAATTAATAGGTACCACTCTAATAGAGTTTATTTGATTACATTAATATTAAAGTAATATCCCTTGTAATACGGTGGGCAAGAGGGCCCCGTGCTGCAATGCCTATATTTAGTTTATTTATTGTATTTCTTTTCTGCTTTAACAATTGGCAATAATTATATATTAAAAAAAAGATAATATTATTTATAAAAAGAAATGTATACAATGATTTTTATAGCTTATATTTTAAAACATAATTTAGTTAGGCAGATGGTAACGAACTCCAAGAGACCCCTTATTGCCCCGGCTTCTACGGTGATGGGTTTTTCCCATCCTTAATCTATTCCGTACACTCTAATTATAGTTTTCATTGTCCATGAAACATTGGAAATATAATTTGTAGTTTATTATTAAAATAAAACTAAGTGATTACTCTAAAACAAGGGTTATCTTCCACAATGTTAGGGTTAACTGAAAAGGGTAAGTATTTCTGAATTCATCGTTTCAAGTTGTTATACAATATTAAATTAGGTTGATTGATTACTATCTAGTTCTTTATTATCTAGCTAAGGTTTCTAATAAAATAAAATATAAACAAATAATTATTATGAAGTCCATAATAATACTTAAAATATATCAATGAATATGGAAAAATCACTATTAAAAGAAATTGAATGAAATTAAGTTATGATGTTGAATAGTAATTAATACATAAATTACCTGTCTCAAGATTGTCCATAAGATATGCAGAATACCGATGTTGAAAATCTAAAAAAAAAAAACACACAAACACCCATAACATGTTAAAATGATGCTATAACACCTATAATCCAATGTAAAAACATGTTCATGAAAACAGTAAGAAGTATACATTATATAATTTTATAGATAAAATACTAATTATAAAATTAATATAAATAGTATAAATATAACATTTTCAAAGGAACCTCATATGCGTTATTCGAAAAAATTATCAAACAAATAGTTATAGAGATTTAAATATTTATATAATGCATTATTTTATGAATAATAATTTTAAAAAATCTGTAACTCATTAGTAGATAAATTTTTCGAAAAACCCATATGAAGTTCCCTAGGAAATGTTGTCCTCTATCACTTTTTTTTTTTATAATGAGTATTTTATCTCTAAAATTTATTTGAACTATACTTTTTAGTTTTTTACTGTTTTTCATGACAAATGTTTTAACATTGAAATATAGGTTATATAGCATCATCTTATTAAAATGTGATCTAACAATAATTATAACAAAAAAAAAAAAAAAAAATTGTTCATTTATCTTTATTTATACTCGAATTTATATTAATAAATTACTTGAATAATTTTACTCGAATTATTTATGTTGGAGAGCTATATACAGCATGACATTTAGATACCAGCAAGAATAGACTTTGGCAAAGGCAAGGAACAAATTCTTCTCTGCATTTTATATAAGTCAAACATATTGAATGGAACATATAGATATAATATTATATGATATATATTATACAGGGTGAGTCTCGTGGATTTGACAAATGAAATATTCCAGTTCTAAGCAATATTTTTTTATAATTTTTATTTTTTTTAAATTATTATTATTATACTCCGGCACTACAATTATAGTACATTCATTTTTATTTTTGTATCTAAATAAAAAAATTTAAAAAAAAAATTTTGGCATTAAAATTTGTTCTTAAAGTGTATTCATTTATTTTTAATGATTTGTTGATGTTAATGAAAATATAATATATTTTCATTATTTGAAATATAAAAGTTATATTTTAATAAAATTATGCACAGAGACATAAAAAAAAATAATTTATAATATTATTTAAAATAACAATAATGAGGATTTAAATTTTTTTTATTTAGATACAAAAATAAAAATGAATGTACTTTCATTTGTAGCACTGGAGAAAACGAGTATAATATTAATTTATTAAAAAAAAAATATAGAAAAGTATTGCCTAGAACCAGAGTAATTTCATTTGTCAAATCATCGGGTCTCATCTTGTATATATACCTATATATATTTTACCTGCATGAAGAACGAGTTTATAAAGTAAATATTGATAAGGCCGTCATCATATTTAGCAATCCACTGCCCAAAATAATTAGGATGTTCTAGAATTGTGCTTTGAGTTTGTTTACAAGTCATAAATAAATTAATGAAACAAAAAATGAATAAATAGTGACGTATTTAATTTTTAAACTCAATGTGGACAGCTTAAGTACCTACATAAAAAAAAAAAAAATGTTTTATAATTAATTATTATAATACATTTCACGCATGGACGAATTTTTCCTATTCAATTCTTGGACTAAGCAAAAATAATGAAGAAAAACTTGACCATTTCGTATTATTGGATTATTTTTATGTCTATTACATGAGTTGAGCAAGTCTTATTTTATTAATTGTATCAATATACTAATATTATTATTGTTTAAAAAATTATTAATGTTTTAGTTTTGGTTTTTACTTTTCAAACCGTCAGAAAAAAATCAAAACATGGAGAATTCCGCCAAAAATAACAATATAATTCTAATTAATGAAAGTCTTAATCAATTAAAATACTAATAACTACTTTATTTTTAGGGTATCTATATGACAAACGATGCTCAAAATATTTCTTAAATGTTTATTATAATTAAATCACTAAATTTCTATATTATTTTTCTTTTCCATATTATTGTATCCTGTTTTCTTCCCAAATTCCAACAATCAAATATTAAAAGAAGTATTAATTATGTTAACAACTTAGGTATAACACGAAGTATAAAATAATAAACTTACTCTCAGATTTCCTTGCACGAGATAAATTTTCAGGTATTTCTAAAATTATATTAACTTTAATATTTTACTTTAATAAATTAATAATATAAGTTACATTTCATCATAAAAACGCCAAAAAAAAAAATAGCTGTGACGACTTTTGATTGGTTATATGAAATGAAATGTGCCAAATAATTCATTATTTAATTTTTAAAGACAATTAGATAAACACAATTTGATAAGTTTTCTCAATATAATGGCCCTAAAATTTCGACGCTATAACACAGAATGGTTAAAAATTACTAGTAATTATTAACTGTTATTTATCCGCATTTATAATCCGCTTGCAATAAGAGAAAATATTATTTTAAATTCTTATAAATTGTGGAATGAACTTATTTATTTTATAAATATTATGATGTGGGAAATGGATGAAAAACCAATTTTCAGTATTTTAAATTGAAATTAATAATAATGTAGGATTGTAGGTACCTATTTAATTATTACATTTTCCCTACATTATGTATCAAATAATACAATCACAAATCACAATATCTTTACCGATTTCTAAATTATTTACGTAAATATAGGTTTTTAAATACTTTTATAGCATTAAAAATACTTTTTTAGTTTCGTTAAGTACTTAGCAAAAACGATATTGTAGACTTTAAATCACTTAAATTTATAAATTGATAAATTGTTTATTATTGTTCAAATTTCTGTATTTAGACCAAAAATGAAAGTTCTAAAATACTTTTGTTTTGAGATCAAGGCGAACAAAAATGGTTATATTTGCGAAAATAAAATCTAACAAATTTTATAAGTCATCTAACAATGTCTAACAAAGTACGTAGAAGAAATTATACTTTAAATGAAAGTTCTCGCTGGTGTGTGTTCTGCTAGCCTGAAGACAGCAACGGAAATTGAAAATATCTCTAACACTGAATAAAAGCTAAAACAAATTTTAAAAATTGTCTTACAATGTCTAACAACTAATAACAAATTTATTAGATATGTCAAAATGTTGACTGCTATCATTGTACTGCTAAGTTCACAAAGAAAAGGTAGGTGGCGTTTAATACTATAGAACTATTATATATAACAAATATATAATTATATTATATATATGTTATATTATACATAACATATTAATTTTACTCCTTATAAATTATAATATTTTATAAATTTATAAAAAGTATAAAATAAAATTTACTTGTATTGAAAAATGCATGTTTTACGGCTTCTTCAATAGTACAATTATCTATAGGTAATAAATTATATTATAATTGGTTCGTCAAAATTGTATTACCGTATATTTAAATAAATAAGACGACTGATTTCTGTATACAAAAAGTAGTGGTTTATATTTTCATTCACTAACAGAAATCATAATATTTATACATACACTTTTGAGCGATAGTTGGGCACCGGTCATACCTATTCCGTGTACAGATCAAAAACGACAAAACTATTGAAAACCCAAAATCGAAAATGTGCCAGCCTCACCCTACATAACATACAATAGGACAATATATATTATTTTAAAGTTCCCCATACTATTCGAATCGACCAATAATACGATATTTATTGTGAATTATTTCTTTACTTATACCTACGTCATAAACGGCTTTAGGGCTTCATATTGACACGATATCTTTCGGTCGTAGGTAAATAGTCAAACACAAGTTATACACAATACACTATTATATTAAATAGACATCAATTCAAATAATCACAAGGTACCCGTGAGTGGTGCTTACTGTGCGACGTGAATCAAAAGACAAGTTGTGTTAGCCGTCACCGCCGCGATACCCCATCATCACGTCGCGCGGGGAAACTCCCCCATACGGTCCGACCGGCCGATAAGAGACGACCACGGATCGTCGGATGGGTATTCCCAAATCGACGACCGCGTCAATATAAGTAAATCATAAAATAACTAAATGTATTATTATGTTTAACGATTATTTATTAAAAAATACTCGTATATTAACTCACAATTATAATTTGCACTTATTAAGTCATCTAAAATATAATATATAATATTAATTATTAATTAATTAATGTAATGAACAGAATATATTTGAAAATACGAATGTTGATACGAATGTGAAATTAATAATAATCACGTTAGGAATATGATTTCTAATGAAAAATTTAATTTCTATTATTATAAAACGATGCAAAATAATTTTTTAAATGAAATAGTTTGAACACTAAAATAATGGAGTCTCTACAAAATTTCACAAGAATCAGATATCGATTTTAAAGGTAGACTTATTATTTATAAGTTGTATGAAGATCAAAAATCCTTAATAAATAGTAAATCAACAACAACAACGGTTAGAATACAAAAAGGTGTAAACAAGGGTGCCCACTGTCACCTGCATTATTCATTTATTTATCGCAAAAGCAGTAAATGACATTAATTTTTGTTTAGTACGAAATAGAACTGGTGTCATAATATGAGGAATGTTTTGCTTTGTTGATGATATTGTCGTTATCACAACATCTAAAAATGACATACAAACAGCTTTAAATGAAACGAACGCACGTTCAAACATAATGGTCTGAAAATAAATGCAGACAAGACTAAATCTTTAGTATGCTAAAAGAAAACATACCGTCTATTAATAAAACACAAGACAATAAAAGAATTATCCAGGTAGATAATTGCAAGTACTTAGGCAGCATTATAACAAATGACGGGAAATCAATGAAGGAAAGCAGAAGCAGAAGCAGAATAGATCAAGCAAAAAATGCATTTCTTAAAAGGAATAAATTATTAACAATTAAAATAATATCATAGTTACTTAGAAAATGTTCATAAAGACATATTCAGGAGCGTGGTTTTATACGAAAGTGAGACGCGGACAATAAATATAAAGAGAGAGATATATTAGAATCGCTAGATATGTGGTGTTGGAGAAAGATGCAGAGAATAAGTTGGCCTGATCAAAGAACAAATAAATATATCTTGGAACAATAGAAGAATAAACAAAATTGATAGATACTCTTAATAGAAGAAGATGGAAAATGATAAGATACACATTGAAGCATAAGATGAATTACACAGTTTAATAATTGAAGAAATGATAGAAGGAGTACGATAATCAAGAATAAGATACATCAGCTAAACAATGCAAGATGCAGAAGTCATTAATTACAGAGAAATTAAAGACATGGAAAGATGAAAAACACATTTGTTGTGAATAGAATATAATATGTTAAAACCAATCTCCGGTTTTAAATAGAAAAAAAAATTTTCAACTTAAATATAGTTAATCACATGACTGAATAGATCTATTTAAATATAATCTACATTTAGTTATGAATTTATGATGGTTAATCGAAATTATTAAAAGGGACATTAAAAATATACGACGTACATTCTAATATCCTGAGAAAAATAACAAATATAAATAATTAATGTAAATAGTCGAAATAGTTACCTACTCGTATATGTAATTTTTATCTCAAATGTGTCTTATATTACGCTAGTCATAACTAATAAGTTAGGAACTTTGTTAATATTTACAAGCAGAAAATGTAGATTAATCAACGGTCTACCTCAAGGATCAGTCCTTGCCCCGATCCTTTCAACCTATACATTAGCGACCTGCCAAATACTATCTCGATCTCCAAAAAGTTCATCTACGCTGATGACCAAGCCCGTATGCAGGGGGGGAGGGGGGTTAGGGGTTCAACATCCCATCAGGATCCCATCAGGAAATTTAATGGTGAACCCGAAGATGTGTTCAACGCTTCCCCAGAAGCTATTGAATGGATTCAAAACCTTGACATTAAATTATAGATATCTGCCAAAAACATATATTCATATAAATTGTTGTTGTTGTTAATGTTATTGTTATGTACAACACTATTGTTATACTTATTGTTTTGCTGATATTATAACCTTATTAATATTCTATTTGTTCTAACTGTAATTGTTATAGTTATCATAAAAAGTATTTATTTTCTGTTTTACCATACTAATAAATAAAAATAACTAATAAGTAGTATTCCAAGGATATATTAATATTTAATATAAATACATATCATGTTTTAGTTTTATTAAAAATTATATTCGTACCTTTACACTCTAAACAGGAAAAAATCGATAATGGTTTTATATACATATAATATACAAATAATAATTCATAATATTAAAAAAAATATTATTAGAATATATTATATAAAAATACATAAATATTAAAATATATAAAAGTACCCACTAATTATTTATATGTTATAATATATAAATATTAAATTAACATTAAAAATAAATAAATATAATTAATATATTAATATATTAATATATATCTATATATAATATATATAGAGAGAGAGATATGTTTACTAAGAGACGAATAATAGGTTTTACTCAAAATTTATATTTAGTTAGTTTATAAACAATAAAAATGGTAATAGTGAAATTTAAATGGTTTTAAGTATCGAGTTTTAATTTAGGAGATAATTACTCGTATATTCTATACTTCTATAGTGTAATTATATCAATGAATTTGCATTTAATAAAATATTATTCAACTACTTTAATATTTATGTAAGCACTTAATTTTGTTTACTAATAAAAAATGTATTTAGTATTCACATTAAAATATCTGCAGATTACAGGAATCTTGTAATAGTATTAATAATTCAGTTGACATATCATCATTACCTTCCAAACTTAATTATAATTCACTGAGTATTAAAACTTTGTGAAATATAAAATTGTAAGATATTTTAAATGTATAAGATATATCGTTATATAATTGAAACAGTGCTCTGTAGAAGTTATATGATCTGCAGATTACAGAATTATTGTTGTACCATTGTTAATTTAGTTGCTTGATATCGATTTGTATCTTAATCTCTACGAATTATACTTATGGAGACATTGAAAGCGTTCAATATAGGATTTAACAAGTTACTAGACAAGTGCTTTTAGTGTGTTTTAAAAAGGAGCGACTTATGCAAATTATACGAGTTTAATATGTTCTCTACTTATGTTATTGAGATGATGGCCGGATATTTTTACATGGAAGATTGACCACAATTGACCACAATGGTCGTGATAATAACATCTGAAATCGAAATGATTGACTTAAGCAGATGTCCGATGAGGATAACTGTTGGTCCTAAAAATAACAGTTTTGTGTTTGACGATAGTATTTATTTCGGTGATGCGTACACTGTCAGCTCCGATAAGAAATTAATGCATACGTTGCTGGATTGCCGCATCACCGAAGATTTGTGCCGTTGTTTCAGCAAGGGGCCAGGAGTGGGTGTCGAACTTGCAATACGTGGCGAACATATGTCTCCGAAACATTACGTACTTCACTGAACAGGCTGTGATGAGTAAGTATAGGGTTTAACGTATTTATGATATTTTTGTTATGATAACATAACTGTTCAAATAAATACAATATTTATAACGAATTATCAATAATTAACGTAAAAAGAGTATAATAATATTAAATTATTATATTACATTATGTTAATATTATAATTTTATATTTAAATTATAATACAATATTATAGGTTTCTTAATAAATGTATATTATACTTATACTAAATTACTAACTTTTCAATTTATCTAAATATCAAATATATATATATATATTGTATGTATAAAAAATTAATTAAAATTATAAATTAAAATATTGAGTTGTATCATTTAATAAATAGGGAACGTATAAAAACGTTATTAAAAAAATATTATAATAATTAATATTGTTCGATCTAAGTAGGTTGAGCGTGGCTTCGATCTACGTTCGGTGTTTAGCGCCACAACTCTTACGGGAGCGTCGTTTATTCTATTAATGACAACTAATATGTACGCATAATTTAAAATAAATAGAAACAATAATATTACTGTCGCGCGTCGTGCTGCACTGAATTGTTTCGTACGATCGTAACGCAGCGCTTCAAGTATCGAATGATAGTAGGTGGGCGATTGGGAAGGGGAACGTCTGACCGAAACGGACGAAAATTCATCACCGCCAAATACCGCTCATATTCTGAGCAGAGAATATGTGAACATACAAAAAAAATTTCAAGTATTTTAAGTACAAACTTAATTGAGTTTTCATGAAATATTGCAATCAAATTTGTGAAAATTTAAGTTTTCGTGAAATATGACGTTTTTAAATTATTTTTTAGTTGTATCCCCTATCGAATAGTGTCAATTTTGAAAAATTCATAATATATGATCTAAATAAAGTACCAATTAAATCTACTATCCAAATGGTATCATATTATGCTATTCGTGAAAATCGGGCATTACTTGGGGTAGAAATATTGTTTAAAATAATAATAATAAAAAAAAAGAAACAAATAGGACACATCTTTGTAAAACTAATAGATTTTTCGCTTCGCTCAAAATCTAAAATATTATCTATTTTATAGGTACTTGAATTTATAATACTATCAATAACAGTGGCGGTTTTATGGGGGGGGGTCCCGGGGTCTGGACCCCCCCCAGAAATTTAAGTAAATTATAAAATATTATCAAACGTATTTAAAATTTAAAGATTTTATATTAATATTTTTATAATAATCTAAAATTCTAAATAATACGAGTATATTATAGTTATTTTGTATATTATATTAGTTAATATAGAATATTCGCGACCCACATATACTCGTAAATCGTAATCTATATGTCAATTATATCTTATTGTATTAATTCCATATCCATATCAGTAATTTTATGGCCAGTTCCCAGTGGTGTACAATTAATATACTTTTATTATTTCTAAAATTTATAATTTAAAATTATATATTATATTATTGTATAATTTAACACTCAATTTATCGATCATTTCGAGTTTCGACTACGACTTACAAACATTTTTATAGTACTTTATTTTTTTAATCATATTTGTAATATGTATAAAGCATTTATAAAGTTCGAGGACCCCCCCCAAAAATATAGTCTAAAACCGCCACTGATCAATAATAATAATTATTATAGTGCCACTCTAAGAATGCTAGTACGCTAATCGTTTGCGCATCTATATGATCGAGCTCCGCGTTTTTATACCCAATTTTCTCCCACTTTACTATCTAGTATCGCCGTAAATTCCCCCACTCACTACGTACGACACAGTGTCAAGGACGACGACGACGGCCAGCATCCGGGAAGGTTTAGTGCTGGGAATGCGCGTGATCGGACGAATTTTGATCGCCATCCAGTAGCATTCTTACAATGGCACTAGTATAGTTATTTAATTAAATATACTATGTTAATAATTATACAAAAAAAGTTATATAACATGAACATTAAATTTTAATATGTGACCCTTGGTTGTAGGTACATTAATATAAATTATGAGACGGTCTATATACAAAAATACAAATTGAATTAATTGCATTTAAAAATATAAATAATAAAATATTATATTATTATTTTATTCGTATATATTTGTTTAAATATGTATACACCTAGCACCTAGGAACTTATTAGTCTACTCGATGCAAGCTATATTTTGTAAAATAATGATATTATCAGTTAAAATCTTAACGCTGGGTTTATTATTTTTATTTGTATGTCATTTTATTTTTATGAATATAAACCAAAAAATAATAAAAAAAAAAAAAAAAAAAAAAATAGTATATATAATAATATTTAAAACAATAAAATCTTTTTTTTTTAATTTATTTTAAAATTTTTTTTCAATTTATTGAAGTACTATATTACAATGTAAAATATTTTCTTACCTGAATCAATTTCTATAGACAAGAATGATTAAAAAATAATAAAAAAATAATTTTATAATAACAATAATTTTAATGTTTAATTTATATTTTTTTTAAATATATCATATTATTAACACATTCCGAAAATACGAGTATTGAAAAATAATATTACAAAAACTAACGTTACCAATTTTTCAACATTACATTAAATTAGTTAATTTCTTTATTTCCATTATAAATACTATAATATAATTTTTCATTATATACATAAATTATAAAATCGTCTACAAATTCCTATTTTAGATATTATATGATTATTAAAATACGAATTCATATTACGTTATTTATATAGATTTTAGTGGATTTTTAAATTTACTTTATAGTTTTTATTTTGAATAGAAATAATTAATAATGTATTAGTGATTGGTAGAGTTGATAGAATCATTTTTATGGAAAATTTAACAATTCAAAAATTAATTAACGGTGTTAACCCATTTTTTTCATAATTATGTACAATTAAATTTGTCAAAAAATCGTAAATAAATACTTTAATATATTTAGTTAAATGTTAGTAAAATGTTTTGTTGTTTTTCTTTTTTACAACTGAAGAAATGGTATTGAATTTTGAAAAATGGAAATGAATTTGTATACAAAAATGAAATGAAATATAAATGAGAATTTATAAAAAAAAAGACAATTAATTGAAAATAGATTATGATTTTACCAGCATTCACAGTATAAAAGACACTTATAAAACCTAATATGGATATTAAAATGATAATATTATATTTGTGTGAATTCATATTTGAAAATGTATTTATTATTACATTAAAATTACTATTAATATTCGTAGTTCGTATATTTAATATATTAATGTAAATTATAAATTGCATTTGCAATTGAATATGAAAATTAAAATAGCTAGGTATAAGTTTGCTTTAAACACTTGTTTACTAAAATAGCTTTAACCACCTGTATTAATATTTATTATTTAAAGTTTTTATAGAAAAGAATATTATACAGAGTTGTCAGACTATTGTTATTTTTATTTTTTATATGAATGGTTACTGCTATAAGAATTACATACAATTCGTTCGTTTTGATTTTTTATTATCTGTGTAATTATTCTGTATAAAGTATTTTATTTATTTTTTATATTTGGTTTTACATGTGGTTGCTATATTTATTATTTAATAATTTATAAAATCATACATATAAATATAAATTCAACATAACTTTGAAACACCAAAATTGTAAATTTTATTTAACATTATTGATTAAATATTGAAATATAATATCATAATATAATTTTCTAAAAATTTCAATTTTCAACAGCTCTAAAAATTAAAACTGTTTGTGATTTATAAAATATATTGGAGCTATGTTAGTATGTATTTGAGCTGTAATAATGTTTTCAAAATGTTTTTTTTTTTTTTATTAATCACTATTGAATCATATTGAAACTTAATATATATTATAAACAGGACATATTGTTCAATTTTGATTAACATTTATCGCAATTTATTGCAATTAGAAATACGATTTTGAGCGAAGTTTTTATCATTGCATTCAAATTGTTATCAAAATTCAACATTTTCCTCTTTACACCTGTATCCGATTCACATCAGTATCCCTTCCCTTTCTTTTTTCTTTTTTGAAATACGCAATTGTCTAAATGTTTTGTTTTATTTTATAACGAATAATTGAAAGAGATAAATTGTGAGAGACGATTTTTAAAATAGTTTATGCACGTGGTTAGAACAGATTAAGTATAAATAATATAATATTATAATCAATAATCATAAGTGTATAATGATATATAATGTATTTATTAACGTATGTATCAATGCATGTGTTAATTATTATGTTACATTAACGTGAATAATATTAATTAAATTGTCTAAACATAATATTACGTAATTACGTTGTAATAAAGACTGAAGTAACGAAAACTCTATTGAATATTCCCCGCATACTCGAACCGATTCGAGTGGTTACCTCTTTACTGTATCATATCAATATTTCTCCTTAATTATGCTAGTGAAATTGATAATTTATTCTTCGTTTCAAAATAAAATTTTAGACTTTCAACCATGATATTGTTCATAGCTAATCAAATTTTTTTTCGATATAGGTTCAGTGTGTTATCGACGATAATAATATTCGTCCGGTAGTCGTGATATACCTAATACGGGCGCATTTGACGAGAAACACTCGAAACGATCGTCACGCGACCAAAACAGGTTACGATGATACACAATTTATCGTCTATTTTTATTACGGTCGTCATCACGTTGACGTTTATCTGTTGCCCGTGCTACGTCCGTCGGTCGGAAGCCGCGAGAATATTTGCCGTGCAGACGATCCCGGCCAAAAACCATTGGAATTTCGTGAGCGGCGTACTCCGCGCGCTGACTAACGGCGGCCACAACGTGACGGTGTTCACGCCTTTTCTAGACGGTAATCGGCCAAACTACACGGAAGTGGACATATCTAGCATGTTCCAGTCCACACTAGGTTTGACGCTGTCTGAACTGAAACAAAACTTGAGCACACAATATCGAGCGTTCAACTTCATCTTCGAAGTGAGCCGTCGGAGCTGCGACAAACTGCACGCGAACCGGCAGCTCAACGACCTACTCGCGTACCGATTGCGGACCGATTTCGACGCGATAATACTACAACCGGGCGTGCTAACTGATTGCATGAAGAACTTACTCGACGAAGTCAGCGACGTGCCATTGATTTACTGCATGCCGTATCCAACGACGCCGTCGAATCACATTGACGTCGGCCACATACCGAATCCGGCCGTAACGTCTTCACTGATGTCCGAACACGCGGTACCCAGAACTTTCGCGCAGCGTTTCTCTAACGTTCTGGTGCTGTTTTACACCACAGTCGGTATTCGAATTCGGGAACGCTGGCTGAGTGTCATCGATCCCAAACCGTACGACACGCGAGCTAATATTCCGCCTGCGTTGGTATTCGTCAACAGACATTTCTTAAGCGACGTGCCTTCGCCGGTCCCGACAAACGTGATAGACGTCACCGGTATTCATTTAAATCCAATTTCGAAGATACCGAAAGTACGTACGTCATTAGAATGTAATAATATATTAATGATATTATATCATTATATCTGTGGTTGACACGGCCCGATATGGTGCGTACACCTGTACGAACGATGTCGGGCGCGATCTGTCTTCCTAGTCAGCCACCAACCTAGGCGGTGCGCTAGTACACACCGAGACCTCCAATCCAACTATGGAAAGGAGACTTGGAGGGGACGACTGAATTGTGCTGTTCGATCAAAACGGCGAGTCGGGAGTGCTTTTTGCCTCCGCCCGTCAAGCCGGACACACCGCCACACCGACATGCTAACCGACAACGACAGTCTGGACGGGCCGTTGCTCGTCTACGATACCTCGTCAGATCGGTAGGTATTTGTATTCGTCAGACAAGTGGACCCATCCTTTCATCAACCACTGAGAGCGCGGACCACGGTGACACCGAGACCGTACCGCCTCAAAATGGCTCCCCGTAAGGAATCACCTCGGAAAGAAAGTCAAGGTAAGAGTTGTTATTAGCTTCGAACCGGAGTTTCGATCTCCCGCGCGTGTTTTTAAGTTAGTTTAAGAATTTTTATTCGAGAACGGCCACGAGGTTTCCAGCGACAATTTCGGGCGGCGAAACCAAGTGCGAAGTGCGCGAGGTAAAAACCCCACAACTAACGTGCTATAAATAGACGGTCACACGAACGTTGAGCGAGTCGTGATACGTGACGTAGGCACTAGTCCGACCACTCCGCTCGACGTCATATATAGTTCGCGGGTAATCCACTTCACGAATTTGACGTCATAACAACCGGTCCTTACTGTTGGTAGGTGGGAACGTCACGCGCGATTAACGACTATTGTCAACACACAGTGAACTTGAACTCGAGCGACCCGTGTCAGCCGATAGTCTATTTTCGACAGCGAACGACTGCTAGCCACAGAGGGAAAATTTCCGGCACAATATTTACGTAAACATTTACGTAAAAATTTACGTAAATCGGTTCGACGGGCGCCCAATCCCAGACGTTCAAGCCCGACGCGAAATCGGTTGTACGCACAAACCGGTACGCAAAATCGGCAGTACGTACAACCCGCGAATGAAAGGCCACCCAACACCGATCAACGTGGCCAGCAACGCGATTTCCCAACGCCGGGTTAGGTACTGTGGCGAGCTGCACTGGCTTAGCCAGTGTCCTCACAGACCGACCACGTCGGGAAACGGTAGGGGAGCCGGCCAGGCGTAGTCTGCTGCGCTGACTCCTCTCGTAACACACGCCATAACAAAACGCCCGGTATTACGCGGAGAAATAATCCCGTTCGACGTCGTACACGAAAATCGAATTTTCGAAATTCTAGTCGCGCGATCAGGGAAAATTGCTCCGAAACGCTGCCTACCAGACCTACACCAGCATGCGAAATACTAGTGGGACAACGACCAATAGCCATCATACGCTAGGACGCACCGATCCCCTCCACATCTCTGACCCCAACCTCGACCCCTTCCACACAACCACAGTAGCACGTCACGGCGCACCCGTTGACCTACTCGGAAGCAGGGCTCGCAGGGACAAAGGCAACGGAGAGTAGGGCGGTGCCTAGCACACACAGTGGGTTTACTCCCACAATTGGACTAGACCACAGGTATTTCCGCACAGCAGGGGCACGGTCCCCCTCCACACAACAATGCAGTACGAAAACGCCCAGACGAAATTCCCACATCACCTGCGGTGGAGCTGGAATTTCCGTCAAGGTTCGGAACAGCATTGTTAGACACACAGGCACAAGCGTCGTATGTAAATCCGATCACAGCGCGCAAATATGGCAATTTTGGCAAACAGACCCGGTATTACGCGGAAAAATAATCCCGGTCGTCGTCGTACATGAAAATCGTATGTTCGAAATTCTAGTCGCGCGATCAGGGAAAATCGATCCGAAACGCTGCCTCATCAGACCGACATCGCCACGCGAAATACTAGTGAGACCAACGACCGACACCAACACAACACACAAACTAGGACGTACCGACCCCACCACACCTCTGACCCCAACCTCGACCCCTTCCTCACAATCAAGGTAGCACGTCACGGCACACTCCGTCGACCTACAGGGAAGCAGGGCTCGCAGGGACAAAGGCAACAGAGAGTAGGGCGGTGCCTAGAATACACAGTGGGTCTACCCCGCAGTTGGTCAGGCCGCAGGTATTTCCGTACGGCAGGGGCACGGTCCCCCCTTCAAATCAGATACACAGGCACAAGCGTTGTATGTAAATCCGACCATAGCAACGTATGACTCGGACAAGACTTCTTCGTCGAGAACGAGGTCTCCGTTGACTATACACACCATCTACTTAGGGTCTCGCAGGTTGAAAGATCTCTCGAAACCGATCAACTGGCGAAACTGGCGATCTGGCACGACTGGAGGCACCCTTGAAGGAGGCGCGGGCAGCGTTGCGAATCGTAGCCAGTTGTCTACCTCCGGAGGTCGTCCGGGTGATGCGGGAAAGCTGTGGACCTTAGTAGAGGTGTACACGCGAGGACAGGAGGTTGCACACGCCCCTGGGCCAAGCGCTTCACAATAGCACAGCTGCAACACCAACAGTGACACGACCGGCAACCAGGTCAAGGAGAAGGCGGTTACGACGGCAGCAAAGCTGGACGCAGCGGCGGTACCACCGACGTCATCAGCGGCCACAGCCAGCAGCAGCGGTACCACCAACGTCATCACCGGCCACAGCCAGCAGCGGCGGCACCAAATAGGCCACTCTCGAGGACGTTGGGAGACTTAACAGAGTTACCCACGAGCTAAGAGGTGCGCCAAGTTTTGAATCAAACATCGCAGCACTTTTCGGGAAACCGCTACGGTTGGCGGCTTGGCAGGGGAGTATGACACGGCCCGATATGGTGCGTACACCTGTACGAACGATGTCGGGC
>JAIUCT010000017.1:0-27846 GCA_021307375.1 Tetraneura akinire | reverse complement strand
ATGTTGTGATTGTGTGAATAATTAATGAAAAAGCAATCGGATCAAAAAGGATAAAAAAAAAAGGGGAAGAATTTATAACACGAAAAGCACGATGTCTAAGTACGGCAACATGGAAGAATTTAAACTGCAAGAAGAAGATTTCGAGACATGGGTAGAACGACTTGAATTATATATGATTGTGAATAAAATAAAAGAAAATAAATCAGCTATATTTTTAACTTTAATTGGAAGTGAAGGTTATAAAGTGTTAAAATCTCTGTGTACACCAATCTTGCCAAAAGATGTTGAATATGAACAATTAGTAAGTAACATGAAAAGTTATTTGCAGCCTAAAGTGTCCATTCTTGCAGAACGGTCGAAATTTCGAAATTGTCTACAGGAAAATGAAACAATCACCGAATTTATTACAAAATTACAAAAACTATCAATATTATGTGATTTCGGAAACTATTTGGAAGAAGCATTAAGGGACCAAATAGTGCATGGGGTGAGTGACCGTACGTTGAAAAAGAAATTATGTGAAGTACCAGATTTATCGTATGGAAGAGCCAAAGAATTATGTCAAGCACATGAAGGTGCGGAGAAAAGTCTTGAGAATTTTCAACATGCAGCAAAAGGACAAATTCAAGGAGAATTCAACTTCATAAACAAAAAGAATAAGTCATTCAACAAAGGGAAGGACCAAAACTGGAGAACTGAGAAACATGGGAATGGAAACGGCACATATTGTTCATGTTGTGGTAATAATAATCATATATTTAGTAATTGTTATTTTAGAGATCGAAATTGTGAGATATGTAATAGGAAGGGACATCTTAAAAAGGTTTGTTATTTTAATAAAGATAAAACTGTCAAAAGTCAACCGAGGTTACCACATTTTTCTAATTTTAAAAGTAAAAATTATAATAAAGTTACAAAGAATAAACAAGTTTCTAAGAATCAAATAAATAAATCAAATCATTTTTTAGAATCAGATAATTTAGATATTGATACTTTATTTCAAATTGAACAAGTGGGTACAAAAAATAATAATATTATGATTCAAGTGCAAATTGAAAATGAAATAACTGAAATGCAATTAGACACAGGTTCAGCTATTTCAGCAATATCTCTATTACATTATGAAAATAAATTTAAATATATACCTATTGTTAAAACAAATTTGAATTTAAGAAGTTATTCGGGGGATAATATAATTCCAATTGGTTTAATAAATGTTAAAGTTCAATTTAATAAAAATAATTATAATTTAAAATTATATATTGTTGAAAATGGTGGCCCACCTTTATTAGGGAATGATTGGAAGGAATCTTTAGGTATTAAAATTAATATTAATTTTGAAATGAATAACATTAATTGTCAAAATTACTTAAATAAGATAAAAGAATTAATTACTAGTTTTCCTGAAGTTTTTACGGATAAGTTGGGCACATATAACAAAAATAAAGGTAAATTGATTATGAAGGATGATTTTAAACCAATTTTCTTTAAACCAAGACCTTTACCATACAAAATTAAAGACCGAGTAGGTTTAGAATTGGATAGGTTAGTTGAGCAAGGTATATTAACACCGGTAGAAACAAGTGATTATGGCACTCCTATAGTTCCAGTTCCAAAGTCCGATGGAACCATTCGAATTTGTGGAGATTATAAGGTCACTGTTAATCCGTATTTAAAAGTAGATAGGTATCCATTACCAAGGATTGAAGATTTATTTTCAAACATAAGTGGTAGTGTAATTTGGTCTAAAATAGATTTATCACAGGCATATACACAATTATTAGTTGAAGATCATTCAAAAGAAATCATGACTTTATCAACACATCAGGGACTTTATAGACCAAATAGATTAATGTATGGCATTTCTTCAGCACCAGGGATTTTTCAAAGGGAAATGGAAAATATATTTAGAAAAATAGAAAATGTGGTTTGTTTTTTAGATGATATTTTAATTCATAGTAATAGTTTAGATACTCACAGTGAGAAATTGAGGGAAGTTTTTAATAAACTCAAAGAATGTGGATTAACGGTGAGAGAGGAAAAATGCTTTTTCTTTAAGGATGAAATACAATATTTAGGGTATAAAATTAATAAAGAAGGATTAAGCACAAGTGAAACAAAAATAAAAGCAATTGTAGAAGCCCCAATTCCCACTACAATAACTCAAGTTAAGTCTTTTTTGGGAATGGTAAATTATTATTTTAAATTTATTAAAAATAGCACTGAGGTATTATTTCCATTATATCAACTACTAAAAAAAGATACTATTTTTAATTGGAATAAAAAATGTGATAATGCCTTTAAAGAAATTAAAAAAATATTAACGTCAGCTCCAATATTAATACATTTTAATCAAAATTATAAAATTAAATTAGCATGTGATGCTAGCTCATATGGTATCGGTGGTGTAATTTCTCACATTCTACCTAATAAGGATGAAAGGCCAATTGCATATACATCTAGAACGTTAAATGTTACTGAACAAAAATATTCACAGATTGATAAGGAAGCACTAGCCATAGTATTCTGTATTAAAAAATTTCATCAGTATTTATATGGAAGACATTTTATTTTAATAACTGATCATAAACCTTTAACATATATTTTTCATGAAAATAAAAGTTTACCTCAAGTAGCAGCTAATAGGATACAAAGATATGCGTTATTCTTAGCAAATTATGATTATAGTATTCAATATGTTAAATCTGCTAATAATCAAAGTGCTGATGCATTATCTAGATTAGCAATTTCACATAAAAATGAAACTGAAATAGATGTACCAACAATTCATTTTGTAAATGAATATTTCCAGGGCATAAATAAAACTTTGATACAAAAAGAAACAGAACAAGATGAAATATTAAAAATAATTAAAAAATATATTTTAACAGGCTGGCCGAATTGTAAAACTAAAGGAATACCAGAACAAATTAAACCATATTATTTACAAAAATATGAATTAACAATAAAACAAAATTGCATTTTTCTAGGACACAGGTTAGTGGTACCAAAATGTTTACAGTTGAATTTCTTAAATGAATTGCATAGTACTCATTTTGGTATTGTAAAATTAAAAATGATGGCAAGAAATTATTTTTGGTGGCCACAATTAAATCAACAAATTGAACGATTAGTAGCTTCTTGTAGTACTTGTGTAAAATTTAGAAAAGAACCATCTAAATCTCCTTTACATGTATGGGAATACCCAAAGGAACCGGGAGAAAGGGTGCATGCTGATTTCTTGGAACTTAATAAAAAAATGTTTATTGTAATAATAGATGAATATTCAAAGTGGCCAGAGGTAATTCTGATGAATTCAACTACTTCTGTGAATACTATAAATATTATGAGGGAGTATTTTGCTAGATTTGGCATTTGCAAAACAATTGTAACTGATAATGGACCCCAGTGGACTTCTAAGGAATTCAAAATATTTATAAAAAATAATTGTATTAAACATGTATTAACACCACCCTACCATCCTCAAAGTAATGGGGCCGCAGAAAATATGGTAGGAATATTTAAAGATAAAATGAAAAAAATATTAGATAATAATGCAAATATTATTCAGGCATCTTGCAAATTTTTATTAGACTATAGGAATACTATTCATGGCACCACAGGCAAAACCCCAGCAGAACTGCACATTAATAGGAAATTAAACAATAAATTTCAATTAGTTTTGAAACAGTTTAAAAAGGGGGATGTAATAAATGATGACAATTTAAATGTGAAAACCAAGGTTAAACTGCGACAGAAAAAACAAGTAGAAACATTCAGAGGGAAAAGGAATACAAATTTTAAAATAGGTAATGGTGTGTTGGTTAGGAATTATACTGGAAAGCAAAAATGGATTCCAGGTAAAATTAAAGAAAAAGTAGGTGAAGTTATTTTTATAGTCGATACAGAGTATGGTCAGATGAAGAGACATGTTGATCAATTGTTGTTACAACAAAATTTATTATGTGATGAAAGAGATGGGAAGGAGATTAAAGCAAATAAAAAGGAAATAGAAGAGGTTAGGAAATCTAAAAGAATTGTTAGAAAACCAAAAAAGTATGAGGATTGATAACCGGACATTAGCATTAAGGCATTATGTATTATTATACACATTGTGTACATTACTATTTGTTTATTGTAATAATTAATATTTATTTATTGTAATAATTAATATTTTGTCTATTGTAATAATTAGTATTTTATTTATTGTAATAATTAATATTGTATTCATATATGATGTATTTTTTTTATTTTTATTGTAAATTGTATTATGTTTCTTAAGTAAGTTTTTTATGTTAAATTTAAGTGGGGAGAGATGTGGTGTTGGTCACACTTAATATTTTGAGATAACAGTTTTCTTTCTATTATCTTTTAAATATTTTGTATCTTTAAGGTTGTGTCTGATATTAGTAAAAAAGAGTATTATTGCTCTTCTGTAAACGTGAATTAAATAAAGGATAATTTAAATATATTATTATTTCTTTTTTCTTGAAATATATATATTGATGTGTAAAAGACACAAAAATATCATTATTCATTAATAATAATCGTGTCCGATAAAAAATACGGAAGCGTAGAAGAGCATATACATATATATTTTTTTTATCTCAATATTACGGCATATCACAAGTTGTTAATAGGTTTGTTCCAGCATAGTGTTGCAAACTTTCAGCGCATGCGCAATGTCAAAAACGTGTTCCAGCAGAGAAAATTTAAAAAATCTAACAAAATGTTTTCTGTTCCACCAATGCCGTAACATGTTATGAACTAGTTGGAAACAATAATTTTCTGTTGCTAGTTATACGTTCAGTCAATGTTTTGCGCATGTGTACAATGCAAAATTAATTTATTTATTTATTAAAAACGTAACCTAACCTAACCTAAGGAAACCCCTGTGCAATTTTTTTTGTTAATATATTACCTAGGTACCTACTTTACCACTTTACATTTTTAGATTCTGAGCGAAGCGAAGAATGTATTGGTTTTACAATGATGTGTGATTATTTTTTTTTTTTTTTTTTTTTTATGTCTGTGTACAAAAATACTACCCGAAATAATGCTCCGATTTTCACGAATAGGGTATGTTTCCGGTAGCAAAGTGGACGTAGTTGGTACTTTACTTAGGTCATTTTTTGAATTTCTCAAAATTGACGCTATGCGGTAGAAAAAACGGCGAAAAAATGACGAAAAAACTGCATTTTTCGCGAAAAATGAAATTTCGACGAATTCGATTTCTATATTTCACGATAACTCAGGCAATTTTTAAGATAGAGACCTGAAATTTTTTTTGGATGTTCACATAACTACTATATATATGTGGTACAATTTTGGAACCGTTACATTAATTTTTCTCCAAAATATAGGACTTTGAATATTTCGTAAAATTCACGTTTTTACGTATATAATGTGTGATAAAATTGTCAATTTTGGGTATTTTAGTCTGAAAATTTTACTGAAGTATACTTACATATTACTTAACATCATACTAAAATATTATAAAAATCCATTGTCAAAATTTTTTTTTATAGCCGTTTTAAGTTGATATTTTTAGGAAAACGAAAATCTTAGAATCCATACATATAAATAAATATTCTGAAAACACTTTTACTACCCGAAATAACGCTTCGATTTTCACGAATAGCGAGTTTCAGATGTAAAAGTGGATGTAGATGGTACTTTATTTAGGTCATTTTTCGAATTTCTCAAAATTGACAATAAGCGGTAGAAAAAACTTCGAAAAAATGACGAAAAAACGGCATTTTTCACGAAAAATGAAATTTTGACAAATTCAATTTCTATATTTCACGATAACTCGGGCAATTTTTAAGATAGAGACCTGAAATTTTTTTTGAAGGTTCACATAGCTATTATATATATGTGGTAAAATTTTGGAACCGTTTTTTAAATTTTTTTATAAAATATTGAACATTGAATATTTCGTAAAATTCTCGTTTTTACGTATATAATGTTTGATAAAATTGTCAATTTTTGGTATTAAGGTCTGAAAATTTTATTGAAGTATACTTACATATTAATTAACATCATACTAAAATATTAGAAAAATCCCTAATCTAAATTTTTTTTTATAGCTGTTTTAAGTTGATATTTTTAGTTCAAACGAAAATTATAATCTGACTGAACTTCGCTCAGAATCGTTTTTTCGAATGCAATGGTTTATCATTGCATTCAAATTCTAAGTAAAATTAAACGCTATGATCCGCACACCTGTATCCTGTGCGGCAGGAGTATCAGCTCTTTTTTTTAAATACACATTTACTCAGTATTTTTAATGTAATTTTATTTTTAACAATTCTAATTTGTAATTTCTACTGTTGAAATATTTTTTTTGTACTAATATACACTTAAATTTGTAACTTACAAGGGACCCTTGTTCAAATTTGTTTTGTAAATTTTTTACATTATGTAAAATTTCTATATAGTTACGCATTTTCTTTGTTGGCAATATTATTTGTACGTGTATATATAGCTTAAAACATTCTACGTTAATACAATAATATACCTTGGTAAATGGTAATAACCACAACCGAAAACTTTTACAGCCAAAAACTGTTCCAGCAGATCACTAGTTGCAAACTTGTTATGTTAGACGAATGCGCGTTGATTATATGTTGCTAACAATTATAACTAGTTACCAACACTATGCTGGAACAAACCTATTATGAAATGTAACTCATAATCTTAATTCTTAATACAACCCAACTACTCGTATTAAATAATAATATACAGTGCCGTGCTAACGCCCTTCATTAACGCCCTGGGGAAATTATATTTTGGCGCCCCTATATTGAAAACTAGACCTTTAACAGTTTACCTAATAATAATTACTTCATTATATTAAATTTTTATTATAAATAAAATAATTATATATTATAGTTATAATATCAATTTATAATGAATGTTTTTTTTTTTTTTATATATAAATTATACTAATATGCTCGCACATCGCAATCCGAAAACAATATAACTACCTATAAAAGTACAACCATACCTATTACGATTTAAGAAAACGCATAAAAGCAGAAAAATAATTACATTGACTTGATATTGTAGTATTAGTATAATAATATAAACAATTTTTAGATTAGGTATTAATTTTAATGCTAAGTAAGGGGTTTTTGTATATGTAACCTAGATTAAGAAAAAAATGAGGTTATTTAAAATTTAAAAATTTGTGATGACATCAGTTTTGTGATGTCCTAGTTTTAACTATGATATAAATATAGGGTTTTGAAAAAGGACGGGGAGACGGAGGAGACACACGAAGACGTTGTCTTGTGTTTAGTCTCCTCCCGTTTGATTTGTATTTGCGTTATATGTTAGTGATTTGTTTTTGTGTTTTTTTTAAATATATTTAAATATTAATAAATGTATTTATATTAATTATTATATTATTTTATTTTGTGTGTGTTTCACATACAACAATATATTGTTATCATACTTTATCGTGTCTTAAATATATAGACAATTATTATTATAATTTATAAAATTCTTATAAAATAAAATATTACCTATTAAATAAATCCTATATTTGGATATCTGAGAATTTTGTTTATTATAATGATTACTATTTAATTTTTTATATAGTATTGAAAAAAAATAAAAATAAATTGTACCTATACCAAAAAATATGACTTATGAAATTAATAAACACTCAAATAAATTTGTATTTATATTTTGTATAGTTAATATAGTTTATTTTAATTTCAAGGATATATTGGAATTTATTGAAGAATCGCCCCATGGAATAATTTTGTTTTCATTAGGTTCAATCGCTGCTTTCTCTTCAACACCGGAAAACGTAAGAATTGCCATTCAAGAAGCGCTCATGGAACTTCCGCAAAGAGTGATAATGAAATACGAGGGAGAATGGGTAAATAAACCACGAGCGGATCACCGCAGCTAATTCCATGGCACATATGCGCATGCGCGCATCATAATTTTATGTTATCAGTGTTATCACATATAAAATGGTTATCAAAAAACTCAAAATACAAATAAAAATGTAAGTAAAAAAACTAAGAACTAAAAACTCAAGTATAAATAAATGTATCCACTGCACTATCGTCTTCGAATAAAACACTAATAAAACATATTTACTTATCTAAACTTTTCTTGGTGTTAATAGATGAAACTTTTGTACTTTAATGCCTAATTTTCTTTTTTTGTATTAATTTTCCAGATAACTATATATAAATGTATAGAAAATCCTACTATTTTATATTTCTATAATTAAAGGTAGGTAATTAAATCAGCAATATGACCATACTCCAGTACATAACTTATGAAACTGAAAAATTTCAAAAATTGTGACAGGATTTTTTTTTTAATACAATTTGTGTGGAATTTACTGATTTCTTTTAAGTTTATTTCTCCTAAAGTTTTTAATATGTAATAAAAAGTTCTGAAAATTAAATATGACCATATTCATTGATTATAATTAACAATATAAATAAAATCTCAAAAATTGTATACACTGCATTAAATCATCAAATCATTGTGAACCTTTGAATTTTAAAAAAATTATGTTTTTCTTTTAAATTCAATAGTCAATACACCCACTGGCCAACACCATTATCCTGTCCGAGGAGCAAAGAATACTCGTGGTTAGGTGAAAATCAGTGGCGTCGAATATATAGTTTAAGATGTATGTTAAAAGATTTCAAACCTAAGGAGTGGATACCATGACTCGTGGGAGCATTGTCATTTATTATACCTATAGTGCCTTATTATGTTGTTAGATTTATTCCATAAAATTATAATGTAAAAAATGATAACAATTTGATAAGGCTCACGCATGCGCATATGTGCCATGGAATTAGCTGCGGTGATCCGCTCGTAATAAACCGGACAACATGATAACAAGAAAATGGATTCCACAACGGGAATCGTTGGAAACGATCGTTGGAATCGTTAGGAACGTTCCTAAGTATGTATTTTGTAGGAATAATATTATTATTGATACAATATTCTTATATCCACTCGATCTGAGAATAATTTACTCTGGATTTTAGTGCATCCTAATGTCAAATTATTCATATGTCATGGTGGGATACCTATCTGGATTATACGAAGCGGTGGATGCCGGTGTTCCAATTATAGGATTTCCATTATTCAATGATCAGTATAGGAATGTGGATCATTTAGTCGAAGTGGGCATGGAGATCAAAATGGAGTTATTATCCGTGACCAAAGAAGAGATTTTAAAAAATATTAGAGAACTCCTCGACCATGAAAAGTACTTAAATATAATATATATTATTGTCTATATCGGTTAATATTGCTACACTAGTCACTATCTTTAAATATTTTGTACACTACATTTTAGGTTTATAGTCGAAAAATGTGAATACCAGATATAATAAAAAAATTAAATTGTTTTATTTAAGGTATGCGACAAACGCGAAAATCGTCGCAGACATATTCCATGATCGTCCGATATCACCGGAACAGTCAGTAGTTTACTGGACAGAGTATGTAATTCGTCATAAAGGACCTCCACATCTAAAATCATATGCTATTAATTTGTCATGGTATCAATATTTTCTGTTGGATGTAATCGCCGAGATATTTGTTTTATATTTCTCTTCTCTTTTGATTCTTATTAAATTATTTCAAATTGTTCGAAAACGTATCGTTTTATATTTACAATGTGTCAAAATAATGTATTAATGTGTTATATTGTTGAAAATAATTGGTATGTGTAATATAAACGGAAATTTAATTTTTAATTAACATTAAGATGTATTCATGTAACAGTACCTGTATTTAATGTTATTAATTTTAATTTATTTAAATTTACTTAAATTTATTTAAAAGATTATAATATAGGTACCTATAAATAAATTGGAATAATAAAATTATAAAATTTATAATATAAAATAATTTAATATGTAAATTAGATCAAATGATATAGATTGGGACGAACTCTGTGGAACATAATATTATAATGCAGTATATAAAACTATAAATTATTATTTTTACACGTACAACACTTATATAATGAAATTTTTTATTAAATAATCAATAGTGTGTATACGAATATGTAAATGTATTGATAAAATATACGGTATAGTAAATAACTTCACGGTGATGTGTATATAACATAAGCGTATTAATACGTTTATTGGTTATTAATTAATGTTATATTATAAATTATTATTCTGAATAATAATAATAACGATAAGTATAGTTCTATTGTAATTGATGCATATTAATTATTATCGTAATTATTATTTACACCGGTTGTTAGTTAATGACACACGCTTTGTAGTAGATACCTGTGTCATAACAGCCACAACAACTTTTAACAAAATACTATTATTAATATAAAGTCTTGGAACATAATAACTAGATGGATGGATAGTTTTATCTTAAAAATGTATGGGGATGGTACCCTCTCTTTTTCACTATACAGACAGAACTCTGATAACGTTTCAGAAAGCTAAAAATGACTAAATAATAATTACTTAAATTAAATTATACAAAATAAACGTCTCGGTGGCGTCTATTGAACGTCTAACTTCAACACCTAGGCTTCGATATCAGTTTTCGTTATATTGATTAAATTAAGATTTTACATTATATATATATATATATATATATATATCTTAAACTATTACGTATATTTATAATATAATCGGACGGGATTTTTCTGGGGTTTAAAAAGATTACAATAAATTAAACAACCTAGAGATTCCCAAATACCTAACAACCGAAACTCAACTATGTGGGTTGTCCCAACCTAATCTCCGGGGAAGAAATGTGACTGTCGGTTATGCATTCACATTAAACAATTTAATATTTCACGGTTATTTTATAATGAATAAATTTGGGTCTTTATATATACTACGTTTATTTTATATTATATAAGGAATTAAGGAATAACCTTAATGACCTCGAACTTTTTCGTTTATATTTTAAAGTAAAACATATCTTATATTAAAAATAATATATATGCAATACCTACCGTAATACTGATTGTTTAATTACATTCGTTATTTATATTTCTCATCGAGTTAAAATATTAATGATATTTTACTCGTATTACAGAAATATATATAAAAAAAAATAAATAAATAAAAAATTAGTTAAATAATACTATAAAATTAGTTCATTTTTAATATTCTCGTATATATAATAATTATTAATTGATAAGCTAATTATATTTTAATGTTAAAAAATGAAGAATTAATTGCTATGGAAGTATAAGGAATACAAGTGTAAAGAACATTTTATTACACATATATATATAGTACATATGTGAAACCCCAATAAGTATGTTAATTCAAAATTGCCCCAGTTATCGTCAAATATTGAAATTTAATTCGTCGAAATTTCAGTTTTCGTAAAATATGTCGTTTTTTTCGTCATTTTTTTGGTCCTTATTTCTATCGCATAGGGTTAATTTTGAGTAATTAGAAAAATTACATAAATAAATTACCAACTACATCCATTACCCAACCGGAAACATGTGCTATTCGTGAAAATCGAAGCTTTATTTCGGGTAATAAAAATGTCTTCAGACATAAAAAAAAGGCATGCATCATTTTAAAACCAATAATATCTTCGATTTGCTCAAAATCTAAAATTTATAGTACTAAAATATCTATAAAATCACAGTAGATAAAGTTATCTACCGCGTATTAAGTTATATATGATCTATGTTTATAATCGTCTATAAATGTTTATGGCGTTGTTGTATTATATATTAATTATAATTTTTATACAATTTTTCAATGTTATGTTTTTATTTAATTCATCGTTTAACGGTTTTAATTAATTTTTTTTAAATGATTTATTTATTTTTTGCAAAGTCCTCATTATATATAATTTAACAAACATTTAAAAATCAACTAAACCACGATAGGATGATTATTATTTTGTAATTTATTAAAAGGATTTTTGATTATTCTATCAAATATACATGTATTCCAAAGAAATGAAATTTTAAAGGATTGTTATCCTTAATTTATTTAAATAAAATCCTTTAATTAGGATGTTTTAATTTTTTGTACTGCATAATTTTATATTAATAATTTACGTATTACGTACACATATTCATATACGGTACAATATAATATTAACTTTATATTATATTAAGTGAATTATATTTTTTAATTATTGTAATTTTTTAATTTTATATCAATTTTGTAATTATTAATATTTAACCAATAATAAATGTCAAATGTAATAAAAATAATATTTAAAATTTTTCTAAGTGTTTGCCTTATTTATGGTTCTTATATTTTTATCTTAGCATTAATATTATTGTACAGTGGAAGGGGCCTGTAATTATTTAAGTACCCGGGCCCAAATTTTATAGTTACGCTACTGTATATCAGTGTAAAGCATTAATGGCATTAGCAATTCAATATGAAATTTTAAATGGCTAGGTAGGTACAGTTCAAAAATTTTTTTACTAAAAAAGCTTTAAACCACCTGAATTCTTGTATTATTAAAAATTATTTCAAGTTTTTTTAGAAAAAAAAATATTATACAGAGTTGTCAGACTATTATTTTATAAAAATTGTTATTGTTATAAGAATTACATACAATTCGTTTCGATTTTTGATTATGTGTGTATTATTCTGTATAAAATGTCATATGTATTTGTTATATTTGGATTTATCGTGTATTGCTATATTTAATAATTTATAAATGCAAAAAATTTTTAATTTTAATGATATAAATATAAGTACCTATATGAGAAAATAAAATATTTGTTGAATACAAAAAATAATATGTATAATGTACATGAATATTATTAATAATATTATATTATGATGTAAGTACCTACTCGAATAATTACCACAATAATTAATTTTTTTAAATAGTATGATATAATAAAAATACAAGTCATGAATACAAAATAATGTTAATTTGGATGTTATATTCATTGTATTTGTGGTAACCATAATATTCGTATACATCTAGACGGATAATTTGTCCCGAGGATCGGGAGGCGTGGTCATACCAATCAGATTAAAAGAGATAGTTTATATTTTATCATAAGAGTGAGTGAAATAAACCCGCCACGAGGACAACCAATTAGGGGGCTCCTGCTATTTTATTTTTTTCTAAATGATAAGAATTGAAATGATAAGTTATAATCATAGATCATATAATATTGCATATGCATAATAAATAATAATATTTAAAAAGAGTTACAATATATTTTTAAAGTGATAAATATAATAATTTTAGTAGTACTAATTTAATACAAAATTAAAAACAATATTTATTATTTACTGGTTCTTGTGGGTTATTAATTTATTGAATTTCTGTCTGAGTGAAGATATGAAAATATCATCGTTAACCCTGGTTCCAATATGTTTTAGGCGTAGTCTCATACATATTTAAATAGTAAAATAATAATCATTTTTTGTAAACTAATCATCTACAGGTGAAGTGTAGTCAGCGTACGTTTCTCTTAAATTGCAATACCCTGATGGATTTTTTAAATTTTCAGGAAACGCTAAAAAATAAATAAAAACAATCAATAAAATAAGTAATAAAATTTTTAGATGGTATTTTAATAGATGATCTTTCTAAGTTGATAGCCAATAGTTTACGGGGAAAAAAATGGTAGATTAAAAATAAAATGTTCTCACTTATAATAGCATTATCCCAGACATGATGCATAAATAAATCTACAAAATTTTTCATGTAGTACATTAAAAAACAATCTAGAAACTAGTACCTACATTAATAATTTGTATATTCTTTAAAACTTCTATGCCTTTTTAATCAATGCGCTAAGAATACGTATATAAAATAAATAATAGAATAGTTTATGAGGAAAGTATGAAAACATATATTTGATGAAAACAAATAACATGCATATTAAATAATAACATTATTAATAATTATATTATTATATACTCGAATTCTGTTTTCCACAATAATTAATGTACTTAAATAGTGTGATATAATAAAAATACTTGTCATAAATACAAAATAATGTTAATTTGGACATTATATACATTGTATTTATTATTATTTATAAAATATAGACATTTTTGTTTTTTATTAATTCAATTTTATAATCACATAATAGTCATAATATTCATTTTAAAATTTTGTATATCAATTATGATATTAAATTGTGTAGTATTATATATTTAATTTATTATTATATTAAACGAATAAAAATGTATAATAATAATTATAATATATTTAAAATTCATTGATTCTTTAATATACATACTAAAGTCCTCATTCACTATAATTTTATAGAATTAATTAATTTAATGGTTATTCACAGAGTGTGTTACATCTATTTACTAATTGATATTTTAATTAATTAATAAGTGACTATTTATTTCAAAATTATATAATATTATTTTTTCTTCCTGTAGTTCCCAACAAAAACTCATAATACTTCATGAAATTTCAAATTCGTCTATAATAGTTGTATTGAATAGATTATTATAATTATAAGTCTATTAGAATTTAAATTATAGCCTTCAGTAATAATTGTTAATACTCGTATAATAATAATAAATATAATTAAAATATAAAAATATATTATTATAATATAAATGAATAATAATATTTTGGTAACATCTATAATTATTACCAATTTTATTAAATATTATCGATAAAAATATTATGTTTTGTATTTAATGAAAATCAAAATGACAGTTCTAATGTTATGTTACATTTTACGTATTATGTGTAATATTGATAAATATTATTGATAAATTTTAATAAAATTATCAAATCTCTATACCTATCATAAAGATCTGCAGTTTATAATAATTATATATGAAAAATTATGTGAATATGAGTTCGACCAAGTTGTTTTATTCAGGAATTTTCCAATTTGAATTTAATTTTAAAATGAATTAATTATATTTTTAAAGACAACACTTGGAAATATTTTCTTTTAGTCATATATAGTATGGCACTTATTATTATGAAATTAATAGCGGGTATGTTATACACTTCAATCAAAGTCTGTAGTATATAAATATATTATATTTACGTATAGACAATATTATTTTTTTAATTATAATTATTCGTTCTTTAGTCATAATATAATATACTTACATTCCTCATTTTCCAATGAAAACAAAAATAAACAATAAAAATTGAAATCTAGATTAGTTTGTCCTTAACAAAAAAAAAAAATCGTAAATTAATATAAATGATATTTATATTATCAATACGTCATAATATAGTAATATATGTAATAAATTATCCAATAAAAAATAAAAGTTCCTAAAATATCATCGTTTTGAAATTAAAATGTTTACCAACTTTTTCGGAAATTGCTATATAAATATATAGGTATTTTATTATCTAACTTGTAACGGAACATTCTACATGCTGGTGTGGCATTTAGACGACTAACGACGTGCCAAGATATGTTTTACAGATATATGAAAATCTTTGGTTGGTTTCACAATTCTTATTCTTCGTGACCGACAGACACATTACTTTCTTACTTTATGTAGATACTTGTGTGGATTATAACATTTTCTTTTGTACTAAAAATGTCAATATAAAACTGCTATAAAAAAAAATTGAGACTTGGGATAATTCCAATATTTCGATATAATATTTAAGTATTATGTGAGTATATACTTCAGTAAAATATTTTTAGAACTTAAAACCCAAAACTACCAATTTTATAAATCACTATATACATAAAATGAAAAATTTACGAAATATTCGATGTGCTTTATTTTGTTGAAATATTCACTTAAATGTTCCAAAATTATAAGGTCTCTAAATTCAAAATTGCTCGTGTTATCGTGAAATATTGAAATCGAATTCTTTGAAATTACAGTTTTCTTGAAAAATCCCCATTTTTTCGTCATTTTTTTATCGTCTTTCCTAACGCATAGGATTAATTTTGAGAAATTCGAAAAATAAATTACCTCCAAAATGCTATTCGTCAAAATAGAAGTATTATTTCGGGTAGAAAAAGTGTCTTCAGATATAAGAACAAGAATAAAAAAGACACACATCATTGTAAATCCTATACTTTTTTTGTTTTGCTCAAAATTAAACGCTTCACTCAGAATCTAAAATATTCAAAATTCAAATATCAATTTCATCGAAATATTGCAATATATAAATACAGTTTCGGAGACCATTCAAGCATATCATATTATAATTGGTTGTTAATTATTAATTTCTTACATATTATAGCCTATATTATTCATATTGAGATTATGATAATAATTAATTTTTAATTTTTAATGTTAAGTAATTATAAAATAATCTTAATGCTATTATTTTGTTATTCCTTATTCTTTATAATCTTATTTATATCGTGTCCGGATTTTTTATAATATTGATATAGGGAATTATGCAATCGAAGTTATTATAATTAAAATAATTGTCTTATTGATACCAATATAGTAAATTCATAGGAATGTATATCAAAATATTTATAATACATATTCCTTAATTAATATATTCCTTATTTTTGAGAAACATTAATATTTTTCATGTATATATAAAGATTATTAATTGAAAATGGAAAAAAAAAATACTTATGAGTTGTTGGTAAATCTCATCTAAAATATATTTTTATATTAATAATTCAAAGATTCTAAAAACCACTATATTCACATTTACACATATTTATTTTTATATAAATAGTTAAATTTGATTAATATAATCATAGTTAATCATTTTTAAATGAGGGAAATATAATAGGTATTTTTTTAACATTAATTTTGAATTAATTATATTATAAGTTTTTAAATGAATAAAATTACGATAAAGAAATTTAAAACATAATACGAGTATTATGTATAATCGTACGTTCTATACTTTTATGATAATTAATTAATAAACAAAATACGTATTATAAATGCAGTGATGATTTTTGGAGTTATAATCGATTATTTGTACTTTTTGCTTCATAAAAAATTGTTTTAAACTTGATAAAATGGCTCAGTTATCATTTTGAATAATATTTTATGTAATTGGAATTTAATTTGATTTATTATTCAAATTTCACAATTTGGTCTTAATCAATAACACATAAATATGATGTAAAACCGTTAGGTATCAATGAATACCTAATTTAAAATAAAACACGTTATATTGATTTGGAAAATATAAAAAAATTAATTTGGAATATCCCCTAAGGACTTTACTGAATATGCGTAAAGTATATTATTGTATAATACATTATAGTACTGATGGATATAAAAAAATATATATTAACTTTATTACAGCAATGATAATAATCTATTATTACTAAAAATTACTTATTTTATTATTATTTAAATGGAATTAGTGTCCATTGAAAATATTTTTAAATTGGCAATTTTAATATAATATATAAGTATGTATATTGATTTTTAAAAACATTATTTACATATACCTACCTGGTTGTATATTCATATAAATGTAGTATGAATCAAGATCTAAAAATTAAGTTGATGGATAAATATAAAATATAATAGTGGTTAATAATAGTATTGAATAAAATATATTCAATAAATGAAATCTAGAAATTTTATGTTTTTTTAATTTTATTCGAATAATCTATAATAGCTAGTATTTACTTACTGAATTGTTTGTTTAATTTATATTTATCTACAATTGCAATAAATTATGAAATAATTAATTATTTAATTAAATATTATAGATGAATTTTATATAAAAGTTTCAACTAGAAAAATATAATATGATAACAATATGAAATAAATCAACAGTTTTATTGATATTATGATAATATGTAAATATTATAGAATTATAATTTTTTAAAACACAGCTAATACTATAGAGTTGACTAGGAACTCACATAAAGAAAGCTAAGAAAGAAAATAATACAATTTTAAATATAATTTCATAACAGAACTTCAGAATAAAAATAAAAAGAAAAAAAGGAGGGTTACCTCAAATAATTATATATTTATTTAGAAATTAACGGGTTTATAATAGGGTGACCATTATTAAGAAAATAAAATAAAACGAGACAGTTGTTGTTTCTCCCCTCCCCACAAAATCCCTCATCCATTTACATTCACATATATGCACACAGATCTCGAGAGTAAAAGTCTAAGTCTCTGTTATATCATAAATTCATAAGCAACTATTTTAACTATTTTATTTTTACTTTACCCTATTTAGTAAAATAACCTAAATAATAAAATATTTTCTCTTAATTATTCATCAAACGACACAATGTTGCATATCATTTGCGTTTTATATTTTTTTCATATTTAGATTCTTTATTTACAAACATTAATACATTATACGAGTATAATATATAATATTGAAATAACGGGATTAAAACAAGACAATCTTTTAAAAACTGGATAAAAAACGTCCATTCGAAGTTTGTAGGGACAACGGGACATGATGATCAAAAAAGGGATAATCCAGTTTTAAACTGGACATCTGGTCAGTGGTCACCCTAATTTATAACCCAATTACAAATGTTATGAATAATACAGTGTTAAGTAATGATTAATAAAAAAAAAAGCACTGATACTCCTGCCGCAGGGATATAGGTGTGCATATCATAGTATTTGTTTATAATTATAATTTAAATGCAATGTTAAACCATTGCATTCGAAAAAACGATTCTGAGCGAAGTTCAGTCAGATAATGTAGGTATTGATTAATAGATTGCCGTTTTTTCGTCATTTTTTCATCGTTTTTTCTAACGTACAGGATCAATTTTGAAAAATTCGAAAAATGACCTAAATAAAGTACCAAGAACATCCACTTTCCTACAGGAAACATATGCTATTTGTGAATATCGGGCCATTATTTCGTGTAGTACAAGTGTCTTCAGTAATAAAAACAAAAAAATATAAATATTAATTTTAAACAGCTATAAAAAAAAAAGGTTACAATGGATTTTTTAAATATTTTAATATGATGATTCAGACATAGTAAGAAAAAAAAAACGAAAAAAAAAAACGCAAAAAAAGGAAACGCAAAAAAAAACGGCAGTCACCTAACCGCTGTCGATGCCTGGCGACGGAGCTCAACACCGAGATAGCGTTCGAGAATATTTCGCCGACTACACCACACGCGTCTCCCATAGAGCCACGTTTTTGTGAATGCCAATTTTTCGTCATTTTTTTTCATAATATTTTCGTTTAAACTAAAAATATCAACTTTAAACAGCTATAAAAAAAAATTGAGACAATGGATTTTTCTAATATTTTGAATTAATGTTAATTAATATATAAATATACTTCAGTAAAATTTTCAGACCTTAATACCAAATATTACTAATTTTATCAAACATTATATACAAAAAAACGAGAATTTTACGAAATATTCAAAGTCCTATATTTTGTAGAAAAATGAACGTAACGGTTCCAAAATTTTATCACATATACATAGTACCTATATTAACTCAAAAAAAAATTCAAGTCTCTAACTTCAAAATTGTCCGAGTTATCGTGAAATATTGAAATCGAATTCGTCGAAATTTGAAAAATCCCGTTTTTTTGTCATTTTTTGATCGTTTTTTCTACCGCATATGGTCAATTTTGAGAAAATCGAAAAATGATCTATATAAAGTACCAACTACATCCACTTTGCTACAGGAAACATATGCTGTTCGTTATAATCGGAGCATTATTTCGGGTAGTAAAAGTGTCTTCATACTTAAAAAAAAAAAAACAAAAAAACAAAAAAAAAAAAAAGACACACATCATTGTAAAACCAATACATTCTTCGCTTCGCTCAGAATCTAAAATACAGGATATTTGATGTTATAATAAATAAGATATTAGCCTAATAAATAATTTAAAACATTATTAATTATTATAAAAATATAAATCATCAGTTCAATAAGAATAAATTTTACTACTATCATAGGTATTATAAATAATGTTCTATAACTAAATTAGTAAGTAAAATATAATTTAGATGTTGTCTGAAATAATATGTTGATTGATTTGAAAACATGTTTATCTTATATTGATTTGTTAAATAAATAATCCGGAAAATAGGACAATTCATTGCGTAGTTGAATGTTGAGCAGAGATATAAAATGTGATAACTGCTCTATACCCGCCGCGGAATAAGATCATGATTGGTCGCGCATTCAAAACAACTTCATCCACCGCACCGCACGACAATGCGACCACTCACTTTTTTACATACAGAACGCTCAAGTGACAACGTCGTAACGTGTTTAAAACAATGCAATACAACTGCAGTTAATATTTGTAACAGCGCTGTATAATCAGGATTCGGGAGAACAAATTAAAAACCGGCTGCGTAAAACGGACACAAAATGGTCCGTCGCCCAGTCATGATCTTATTTCGCGGCGGCTATAGTAATACGTTGTGAGACAAAAAAAGATTAGCGACTGAGAAACCCAGGACAATCAATGTATTGTGAATAACATTATATAAAAAACATAAATAGAGTTTTACTTTGCGTAGGTCAAGGGAGAACATATACAGAAGATTCAAAATCAGATAAGAAATATGAGATATACGTGTAATATCACAGCGATAACAAAGTTAACCTAAACAATTTTTTTAACAGCTACTAATAAAAGTTTATGTTAGTGAAGATAAAGAGACCAGATAGATAAGCAGTAATCAAGAGAGGATCTTATGAAAGATGTATAAATAAGACTCAGTGCCTTAAAGTTATTAAAGTACCAAAGGGAAATTTAATAAATCCAAAATGTTAACAAGATTTGTTTTTTATGTAATTATTATGAATATCAAAATTTAGTTTATTATCTAGAAAAACACCAAGATCTTTAAAATTTAAAACTAGTTCTAGAGGTTCATTATTTATATGTTAGACGTGGGTAACATTTGAACGAGAACGATTAAATAATATTAGAGTATTTGACGACTATAATTTAAATTCCGATAGATTTATCTCAAATTTCAGATAGTTTCATCCAATTATGACTATTATATATTAATTTGAAATTTCATAAATTATGAATTTCAATGTGGAATTATATAGAAGATATTGATGTACCATCAAAACAGCAGTTTAATAAGAAGAAAACAAATAGAATGTTTTACTTACGTAATGCACAGAAATGAAAACAAGTCGGCAGAGCCGGTTTGAGACTTTTTGGCCAAACAAGATTTTTAATTTCTTTTGGGGCTCAAAAAAGAATCTGCTCATTTTATAATTTTTTTTTTAGCACATTTCCAAATTAATCAATGTATCGTACTCAGTGTACCTAAACATTATAAAATGCAATTTGTCACATAGATATTTTCATACTGTGTATAAAAACATTACCAAGTATAAATTAAACAGTAAATAAATAACAATAGCTTTCCATATTTTTATTTATTGACCGAATATTATGAATTTCAATAATTTTTATTTTTATTTTTTACCGAGTTTTTTCGGTAACACGCCAGTTCAATCCGGGCCTGTAAGTCGGTTGTAGATGGGATAATTTATATTATTCTAAGATATAAAGAAAAAATCTTGGAAACGAGTAGCGGGTTTCAGCCAAATCGGTTCAGTAGTTTTCTCGGTTAGCGCGGTCGTAGAAAACCCCTTACAATTTAATATAATAGTATACAGATAAACATATCAAATATACAGGGCATGGAGCGTTAATAATGTAGAAAATTAAAAATATATTATTAATTATTTACCAATTATATACATATTAAAAACATATTAACACATATTAAAAAAATTTTTCTTTGTATAAAAATTATTCATGTTTTACTTTAAATAATAATTATTCAAATTAATATAAGTAGATGTAGACTATTCAAATTTATAAAGGTGAAAAATTAAGTTCAGAGAGAAGTTATGAAGATAGTAATGATAACAAAAACTTTTCCAAAATAAAATAAAAGATTAATATATTTGCACATTGTACATAATATTAGAGGCTAAGATAAAAAAAATTAATTCAATTTTTAAGTTTGGATATTTCCATAATACTTACCGATTAACGTAAAAAATTCATTATTCAATATTTTATCCATATTTACTATTAAAATAATTATTATATTAGTATAATCTATATTCTTTAATATTATTTAATATAATAATAAAGTGAATAAAAAATTAGGATCTATGTGGAGAATATTTAATATTTTAAATATTTGATAACTGTGAAATATTATAAAAATGAAAAGAACATAGTTATATTATTCGTGGGACAAACTTCCTGAACAACCAGATTTTTTGATACATTTATTCAATTTTTTAAATCGTTTTTTATATAATTTTTAGCGTAGCCAAGAATGTATCGATTTTACAATATATGTTTTTTTTTTTTAAGTATAAGGACACTTTTACTATCCGAAATAATGGTCCGATTTTCACGAACAGCGCATGTTTCGGGTAGGAAATTAGATGTTCTTGGTACTTTTGTTATGTTATTTTTTGAATTTTTCAAAATTGATCCTAAGCGGTAGAAAAAACGATGAAAAACGACGAAAAAAGATAGAATAAATAATTAAAATTTGTTTGTTCAAACACGGCAAATAATATCGTTAAATTAATTATACATTCATAAATTTGAAAAATCATTTAATTTTTATTTATATTATAATTTATAACATATTTACATTACATTGTAATTTGTATTATTAAATGTGAATTTGAAAAATAAAAAACCATATAATTCTATGGTCAACTATTAATTATACGTACCATTATCGGATGTTATGTTATGTTGCCTTATATACCAATCATATGGGTAAAGACTATTTTCATCGAAAACTAAAAATAAATTGTAACAATACGTTATATTATAACGAGATATAGTTTTTAATTTTTTAATGATGAAGGATACAAAATATTTAATATTATATGGCATTCACATTCTTCATTGTCACAAGTAAAAATGAAGTTCGTTAAAATTAAGTATGCTGTGGATTTTACAATATTTTTATATGTTTCCTTTTGACATATTATTATATTGGCTTTATAACTTTTTTTTTATTAAAATAACATAAAATAATCAAATAAACATCGAAATGACAGTTTCTATTAATTTTACCAATTTTTCGACATTTTAAATAGATTTTTTTTTATTATTTTCTATAAGAAACGTATTGAAAAATAATAATATAATACAATTTCTTATAAAGACTTCATAATTAGTAAAAATAGCACAATATGTTGTAGAAATAATTTTTGCGCGAACTAGTGGACGGGTTAAGAAACAATGAAGGAAGTACGACGGTAGTCGACACCGTTTTATCAATAATAATTGTAAGCGCATCAGGTCCCTTTAATAATAAAAAGGATGACCCTTAAGCCTATAGGAATATTTTAGTGGACTGTATAATTTTTGATAGGATAAAAATAATAATGATAATTTAGGTAGTAATTAACAAGTCTGTCTATGTAAATAATAATTAATGCAAATTATAATGGCCAATAAATTAATATAACAAATAAATGGAAAGGGCTATTCTGCAAGTACAGTAAACAAAGGATATGTAATAATTAAATATCAATAACTAAATGACATCAATATAAATAATAATTTCTAACAAAATAAGCCAGCCTTAACGCAATATAAATATAACAAAGATAACTACCAAGAAATAAATAATATCAATAAATAATTTCTAATAAAATAAACCAGATTTAACGCAATATAAATATAACAAAGATAACTAACAAGAAATAAATAATATCAATAATTAATTTCTAATAAAATAAACCAGCTTTAACGCAATATAAATATAACATTGGTAACTAACAAGAAATAAATAATAATTATGTATAAAAAAAACAATTTAACAGTAAATATATATGACTATGTGTAATATTTACTAATACATATGACTCTATGTGTAATGTTTACTAATATATATGACTATATGTGTAATATTTACTAATATATATGACTCTAGGTTGTACTCTGGCTATTGGGACAAACTGAATTATCGAAAAATAGTCCGTATCACGGTGTAAAGCGCAAGGTAAACGCATTAAGCTACGATCATCAACTAGTGGTACAAACACTACCGTGCCATATTATATCGATATCAATCAATTTCGTTTGTTCATACGTACAATAAACGTATTATAATACAGCGAATATTATATTAAAAATGTTATATTACAACAACGTACCTACCTATATTGATTTTGAATCGTTTTCCACCGTTAAAAAGTTAAAATATCGAAAAACTTCACATGGACACTATTGTTCCTATGGCCTGGCATAACGAGAATCCGCAATCAAAATTTAAAATTTTTAAAATTTTTACTCCCGCCCCGGTTGAAATCGGCTATTGGGACATTTTAAAAATGTCAAAATATCGAAAAACGAAATATCACGATGTGTTCCGACCACCCTACGTATAAAGAATCCAAAATCAGAATTTCGATTTTTTCATTTTTCAAGGCCCCACGAGCGTTTTTCGTCGTGCAAAATCGTACGGAGGCATACGCGTTTTAGTCGATTTACCCGTGTATTCGACTAGCGAACGCGGTAGAAAACCATATTATATTGTAACAACGTTTCAATAAACGAAAAAAAATAAAGCCAATACTTTGAATCGTTTTTTCACCGTTAAAAAGTTACCCGTCATTGCCGGGTTACAATAAAATAATTAAATAGTTGAATAATTTTATACATAATATATTATATAGCTTTAATTTCATTTATAGATATTATAAACAGGTATGCGCATTTATATTTTTCACCCAAAACCAATAAATTGATAAACAAATGAATTTCAATGACTTTGTTTATTATTATTATTATAGAATTTCTTTATAAACTATATTCATTGTATCTTTTTTGTTATTCGGTATTATTTGTATTTTTAACTTTTCAAAAGATCTAACTCTGGACATGACAACATAAAGTTGACCATGACTAAACACAAGTTGGGGTAAATACAATCCTACTTTATCTAAAGTTTGACCCTGTGCTTTGTTTATTGTCATAGCAAAAGTTATTCTTGTAAAGCGTCTGCTAAGCCAGAATATGTGTCTACTCTCAATTTTGATTGCTGACTTCTAATATATTTTAATCTATCACCTTCAATGCGGCAATAATAAACAACGATCAGTTGTTGAGTCAATTTGCCTGAGCTTAGAACTGGATTAAAATTACCACACGGGGGAGTACCTTTTATTGACATTCGAAAACAAACATATTCACGCATTGAAATATTGCACCTTATGGCAGTTTTACGTTTTCCATTATATTTTTATATTTTATATTTATATGCCAACCTGGTTCTCCGTACGGCCATATGAAAGTGTAAGTCATAGGGTCACAGTGCATACTGTCGTAATCAATTCTTTGTATATCTCCTTTTTTTGGATACACTGATAAATGTCTGTGTGAAGGCGGTGCACCATCTGAAGATTCAAATACTGCTGCGATTTCAGAAACTGTTGGGTCATTGTACCTACAGATATCTTCTCTAGGTTCATGATAAAATCGCATAACCATATTAATAGTAGTTGAACTCTCACCATGAACCGTCAGTTCATGCATTTGTTTGTATGATTTAGCATAAGGATTAATGTTAGATAATACATTATGTAATTTATCAAGTATATAACTTTTTAGTAATATATTTTGTGATTTGTTCAATCTAACTTTGTTTGCTTCGGCAAAGTCTAAAATATATAATTGACCATAGGATGGATTTTGGCCAGAGCTAGGATAAAGAGAGCTGATACGATGATATATATCACCATGTATTTTAAAACAATAAGGCCCATACCCCGATGGTAATGTTATATTATATTGACGTATATATTCTCTAAATTGTTTAGACTCATCATTTTCACCAACAAACAAATCAAATATTTCTTTAGGCAAACGGCACTCCGGTAAAAATATTTTGCCATTACCACAACAAAAACTGAAATGACCTCTAGTCGTTTTTTCACACTCAAAGTGCAACGAATGACAATGCTCGCATTTAAATGTTAAATTACCCAAACTATAAGGAGTAACGTGAACTATACTGTATGATAAAGCACATTTATAACTTAATAATTTAAACGCACTCTGATTATGGTTTTTATTACGTTTTTATTTACGTTTTTTCACGTCTTCCAGTTAAAGAATGAGTTTTACGCTTTTTTTTAGTGTTTACATTTATTTCATCAGGTAGAATAAATGAATTTTGATTATTTATACCTGTATTATTATCAAAAACTAAAACACTAAAATGTCCAGTGTCAACAGGGCCAGAAAAAAATAAATTACACATTACAGCTCCAGAACCATAATCTACAAATTCATTAAGATCATTAGATCTGTACACACGAAATGTATGCCCTGGATAAAGTCGACTAATTCATTCAAGTTCGACGTGACCAGCATACTCGCCTTCTAAGCTCATCAAATGTTCATAATCATTATAATTATAAATAGGTAACCTATACGAAAGCTCACCTATAACAAAGTCTTTATACACATCCCAATTATTTATCACCAAGTTGACAACTCTCAATCGAATATCTCGATGTTTTTCTTGCGTGCCAAATATTACATATGCCACGGAACGAAATAAACAATTTCCATCACCTACTATGGGAATTAATTGATATTCCATTTTAAATGAAAACGATATAATATATAATGAAAAATAATAAATAATAATAATAATATATAATATTTAATGAAATTAAAACTATATAATATATTATGTATAAAATTATTCAACTATTTAATTATTTTATTGTAACCCGGCAATGACGGGTAATTCGGCTAGTACTAATAATAATCTACTATTATAAAATAAAAGTTATCAGTGTCTTTTCTTCCAAACCTTTTTTTCCTTATTTTTATTATATAAATTCTCGGGCGAGTCGTACGTCTTCGAAATTAGCACGTTTCGCGGTCAACTTTTTATATTCCTTCTATTAAAATCGGTTTCGTAATTTTTTACCAGAAACCTTTTTTTAAATCGCCTTTTTTAACTGTTCCCTTAGTTTTTCCATGGCCGGGTTTCCTTCTATTCGTGATAACGGGCCGTCCGTCGTCCGACCGACGAGCCTACCTTGCGCTCGCCGCTCCCGAAAACCCATAAACGCCTACCTCTCTCTCGCTACCGATCAAAAATTTCGCGCCGTAATAATATTCGACGTGATATTTTACGTTTTCACCCGTCTTTTTTATCCCTTTATCCCTTATATTATAAGACGGTAGTTTTTTCGCGTTTAAAATTCGTTAATACCCTTTTCCCGAAGGTCTCGGTCCAAATTAATATTTTTCCGTTCGTACTTTTCGCGCCGCCGTCGTTCGCCGTAGGTACCGTAACGGAGTCGTTTTTCGCGGCCCGATCGCTATTTTTCGCTTATTTTTCATTCGATAAATGTCGAAAACGGTATCCTGACCCTTCATAGTCGGGTTTCCGACCGTTACGCCCGATATTTCGCCGTAATTCGCGAATTTTTCGATATCGCGAAACACTTTAAATATACCGATTTTCGACGATTATTCAAGCAGCCACCGTGGCGCACTCGATAGGTAGGAATTAGGCGTTAGTTTAGGGACCGTTTAGGTAGGTTTTCTTACGGCGGTTAACACGGCCGCCGCATCCGGCTCGGTTACCCGACCTGACCGGGTTCGAGTCCCGATCCGTCGGCGGCGGAGCGCGTTCGGTTTTTTGCATTAATTTTTTTTTTCGTTAATCTTCCGGCGCACTCATATACGCGCGTGCGCATTAAGCGCCGGTTGTCCGATGTCCGAACCGTCCACGTATGCCCGTTACGCGACCGTATTACCGACGGAATTATATTATCGCCGCCCGATTTCGTCCGTAATAAATAATAATATATATTATTACGAGTTATTATTTTTTTTTTACATTAAAATACTTATATTTTAATTTAACATGTTTAATCGTTTATTATACCCTTGATATTATATACTCCGTTTTTTTTTTTTT
>JAIUCT010000016.1:11369183-11386828 GCA_021307375.1 Tetraneura akinire | reverse complement strand
TAATAATAATAATAATAATAATAATAATAATAATAATAATAATAATATAACGAATTTACGTTCTAGTGGGTTATTATAATTGTTATTTCTTGTTTCGTAAAAATTATATTTTACAACAAGCGTGACGTTTTGCCACGCGAAGGGTTCTCGCCCGAATCAACTTTACACGTAATATAATACGTATATTCGCGCACCTAATTTACGATTTAATTTTTATAATTATTTTTAACTTTTACGAACTATGTAAAAATAAACGGGAATAGAATAAAATGAAATAATAAACATTAAATACGATAATTCTCCTCGTATATAGGCATAAAGCATAATGCATAAACATAATATATTATTTCAAATAACGTAATCGTCTTTAAAATCGAATATTAATAATTAATATAATAATATGTTATAATAAACTATATTTTAAGTCCAGACACATTATAGTCCCTTACAGGAAGATAAAAGAAAAAGGTTTGGGTTCATTTCTTTTTTTTTTTTTTTTTTTACAAATAAATGGGAATTTACTTTTATATACTAGAACCCATATATCGAATATGCGTTTTCTCGACATCTGTTTGCAGCATACCTACGTTATTATATAATATTATAGTGAAAAATATTATATTATTATTGCGTCTATATTCTTATACAAAAATTAAATCGAGAAATATAATATTATATAAAATTATATGAGAAAAAATGGTAGAAAATGATAACATAAAAGCTTGTATAGAACGAGAGCACACACGATAGCAGTGAAAACGAGAACAGTTGAAAATTGCAAAATATTTTTATATATTAAATTTACCATAAAAAATATGCTGTTTTTCTCATATTTATGTATTCGTTTTCGTTTTATAGGTTCGATATAAAAATAGATCGTAAATGATAAAAAAAAAAAAAAAGGAAACATATATTTCATAATGTTTTGTCACGGTGGCATTCCTAAAATTGAGCGTATGATTTTCGTATGTATTATTTGGAAAATTTCAGTCAATAATATACCGTATATAATTTAATTTTATATACATTTAAAAAAAGATAATACTTGAGAATACGCCTAAAATATAATATCGTTAAAATATTTCGTGAATTTAAAACTTAAATACTTGTGTCAATTTTATAATTATATATTTATTAAAACCAAAAGATCACAAAAATACACTTTTTATTGCGCGTACTTATTTCAACAACTACTAAATAATATCGTCCTCAGCGTTCACCAATAGAACTGACTAACCGAGCACATATAGCATAAAACAGTCAGTATTCGGTGAGCGCTGTAAATGACAACATAATATTACATAGTTGTTGAAATACGTACATACGCAATAAAAAGTGTATTCGTTTTGTGGTCTAGGCTTTAATAAAAATAATTAATTTAATATAAAATTCGACAGACAAAATATGATTTATTTCAGTACGACTGCAGTATTATTTTAACACCGAAACACTGTTGTAGTACATATTAAATCGAATAAAAAATACATACTATTATTATTATTATTATTATTATTATTATTATTATTAATTATGTAATTTTTAACAACATGCATAATATTAAATCGTTTTCTTTAAATTAAATTTAAATCACGAGTGTATGAATGTATTATATTTTTGTTTTACTATATTAATGCGGTTTCGTTATATTATTTAAAACATAACTTATATACAATATACATATATAAATTTCTATGAATATTATATTGAGCGTTTCAAAATGATAATTATTTTTGTCACGTCCCGCGAAGACAATATTGTGCCGGCGGTGCGCGTTCTCTCGTCAATAAGAGGAAGTCGTGCTTTTTCTTGAGGCCTCCGCGGTTTTCCTGCAGGAGAAAATTAAATTTAAGAATATTCATTACAAAACCGCACCCTTTTTAGTTGTTTCGCGGTTCGCACGGAAGATGGGTTTTTATTTTATTTTTACTTTCTTTTTTTTCTTTCTTTTTTCAGAATATAATCTAATTTAAAAACCCGTCACAAAGTCGTAAAATCAAACGAGAGAGAACACACATTTTTGGTTTGCTTTGAGAAACGCGAAAAAGTTCTCGGATGTTTTTTTTTTTTTTTTTTGTTTTTATTTAACTACTGCCGCGAATTACTACCGTACGCTCGGCTCATACTCGAGTGCTTGAAATCTAAATACCTATTTGTTAATGTGCGTATATGTCTGTTGCGAGATTTATGAAATGCACTTGAAAAGCATTCTCGTCGAAATTAATTACATTTTTTTTTCTCTTCCGTCCCGTAGCCGTTTCTCTCGTAATTTCGACGGATTAAAAAGATTTAACAACCAGCATATTATTCTATTGGGTTTAAAAACTTTACAGTCTTTGAGGCCCAATTAATTTTCTTAATTTAACTATAGACTTAATCCGCGGATAGAGCGAATTCCGAAAATTATACACTTATTGCAGATAAAATAACAGCCGTCAATTTCGGCGAACGTTTTTCAACGATTTATAAACGGATGCATGCGGTGGTAAATTTTACCCCTAATAAATATGCCTTAATGTGCCAATATATTTTTACTGTTGAAATTACATTTACTATATATTGTTGAGACTTAATGAAACGTTACGTACAAGTTATGGATGACAAGGATGATTTATTTGGAAATGATTTTTTTTCTTTTTTTCTCTATTGCCTTTTGTAAAATATAATAAGATATCCCCTTAAATGTATAACAAAGATTTAAGCGGAAAAGTGAACACGATTTTTATGGGCAAAGGGACGTGTTATGATTATATGAGTATATTACGAAAAAGTAACGGATTACGATTATAAATATCTAAGTTATTATATGAATTATATATTACGATATTTAAATCAACGAACAATATAACATTAAAATAAGTTAATAAATGTTAATATAATATAAATAATAGTAAAATTTCAACGATTTAAATATCCGTTATTTTATTTCATTTGATAATAATTGTACAATTTTTTTTTTTAATCGAATGGTTCATGTTCGATTGAAATACAATTTTATCTATGCTTATTGTGGTATATTCGATTATACGTATAAAACGAGTCTTTGGATATTCGGAGTATAAGATAATTAATATTTAATTTATTAACAAATTTCAGTTAGCAGAAATGATAATTTACCTGCAAATAGTAAGTCAGGATTGTGTTAAGTAAATAATATTTAATTAATTCAAACTTTAATTATAATATTATTGTCACGGTAAATAATAAATATTTTGAAAAAATACATTTATATAACTTATACTTGGATCTGGTCACATATTATTTATAATTTTTTGGTATATAATATTATTCAAAATAAATAATTTATTGATTTGTATAATCATTAATTCTTTGTTTTTACTCTCTATAGAAAACGTAGCACAAAGTAAAAAAACGAAATAAATGTACTCATACTCGTATAATAATAATATGAATTTTAAGCGACGATAAAACATACAGCTCATTGCTAATTTATATTCATTTTATTTAGTATATTATTACGTTGGGTACACGACGACGTTAACAAATAACCTGTTTAAAAAAATTAGAGAAAAGAGTAAAGACTGATATTCATTAAAACGACGCTCATAAAACAATACCTGAGAGAGACTCTTTTTGAATAAAATATCAAGTGTCCTGCATAATAAAAAAAAAAAAAAAAACGTTTTTTTTTTTTTTTTTAGCTAAACGATGCCCTCGAGGTCAGGCCACTTTTCCTCCTCACGTTGTCCTGCTGCGTAACATCGTCAGTCCGTATCAACCACCACCAGAGCTAATATTCGAAACGCTCGCCCTCGCCGCGATTAACTGTCGTTACCAGCACAAAAAGTAATTGGACCAGAGACAAAAGATAGGACGAATAAAACTTAAAAGTAAACGAAGAGCGAACAGAAATATATACGATATCTTTCTTGACAAGACGTATAATATTTGAAATTTCATGGCAGAATTATTACGAACTGTTTTATTCGTTTCTTAATTTCTTAAATCTCGTCGTATAACTATTACAAAATATTTTGTCCGTTGTCATCACTGTTATATAAGTATAAATTATAAATTATATTTTTTGAGACTTGACACTGCTCAAAATTAGTAATATTTTGCGCCATTTTACGTGTGGGTTATACATAATATTATATTATAGTCTTTAACATATTATTATACCTATATCATCTATAACATAATAATTATATTATAATATTTTTTATACTTTATATATTACTGTTTTTTATAATATTTTAATTGTTTATAAATTACAGAAGTCATAAGTTCGACTTCGTAATATGTTACATACGTATAGTTAATACCCTAGTTTATATTATAACATTACATCGGCAGTAAACAGTGGTTGTAGTTTGTAAATATATAATATTATTTCGTTAATTATTAAAATTATTTAAATAAATTTAAAAATTATTAAAAAATTAAAATAGAACGAAAACTACATCGTCCAGTAATGTAAAAAAAAAAAATAATAATAACGAGGTCAATAAAAAAAAAAAGTATTCATTTCCTTATATTCCTTTTTTTATTTATAAGTTTTACCAAATAACGAGTTCAAAGAAACATACGAATAGGTACTTACATACACGAATGTATATAGATATCTATGTTCAATGATTTTTCCTTTTCTTATTCTTTGACATCGTACCACAACACTAAAATATATTATATTTGTGTGATGAGAGGTCCAAAGAAAGTAATAATGACGACTATCCCTGAGGCTGCATAGAGTTGTATAATGTTGTACTGTGTAATGGAGATGGGATGAAGAAACTTTGTTAAAATTTTACACATTTTATATAATATAACATTATATTTTATGTATATTAATGAATTAAAATATTACTTGTAATACTTGTAATGGGTTGTTGTATTTAATAAAAAGGAAAATAATATTACATCGTTCGATTTACTATATAAATAACAATAGTTAATTAAAACGAATATTATATTATATTATCACGTAGGACGTATATTCACTTAAACCACTTTATGTACCTACTTATAAATTCGATATCAATTTTAGTATTTGAACGAATTATACATTTTTATACCCACTAATAATAATAATGAACCACGATGATCGACCAGATAATAAATAGATATCACATATTAATATTGAAACGGAATTTAAATGATAATAATATTATTCGTATAATATATTGTGTGTACGCGATATCTAAAGAAGTTTAAAAGTTTTGAAAACAATTCATAGAACTTACTACTTTTATACTATCGTATTATAGACGACACATATAATATATCGTTCAGGAATATATCGGATATCGAAAATATTAGATATCACGATAGTTATAAAGTTTTCTAGAGTATTTGTATTTAAAATAAAACTCGGACGAACATAAGTAGGTATACGTATATAATATTATATTAATATAATGCAGTCTCGATATCCGAGGCCTAATAACTTTTATTCTCTTTTATGCATGCGCTACCTACTGTACATTTATAAATATTTGGTCTCCGGAGAGCTGCAGAGAAAAAATACACGAGTGCCTATATCTGTATAGTTAATAAAAGTAAAACGACATTAAGGTTTAACGTAAACAAAAAAAAAAAAAACGCGTAGCCCGAGGTATTTCTTTTAATGGAGTTTTAGTGCATAAAAAATTATAGCCGTAAGATAAAATTACTAATATACAAATTTACAAAAAAAAAAAAAAAAAACTTTATCGGTCGCGCGCAATAAAAGTTATATTATTTTCCGCCAACGTATAATCAGTGTGTATGTATTCGACGGTTAATCGGGGTGATAGTGTATGGCAGAGATGGCGAACCTTTTAGTATCAGTGTGTCAAAATAAAATTCAAATTATTTTATTCTATTCTGATGTGTCAGTAGGAAAAAATAATTTAAACATAAACAACTTTTATTATACCTATATTTTGTATTATAAACATTAATAAATTATAATATTTATTTTAATTACATATTATACTATATGGCGTATTACAATAATAATATTATAATATAATACCGACAATACAAATAACAAATATTATATAATATAATTATAATATGTGTTTTGTTATTATTTTCTCGAACGATGAAAAATAAAAATTATAATATTTAATTAAACGAGTTTTTGATAGTTATTTTAATAGTTATTATTTGTTGCATCAAGGAACATAAAAATAAGTACACAGGAGTAAAAATAAGAAGATATATATATAAAGTCATATTATTTATCGTATCAGCGAACGGTGTGGTGAACGTGTTTATATACGAAAACGCGCGTAAAGTACAATAATAATATCGTACGGGCTGAGAAACGAGATAATACGATTGTGTCAAGCGAATACCTACGCGGCGGCAATGAAGGGGCTAGGCTTGATCGAACCGGCGGATGACGGGACGCGAAGGGCTGCGCGGCAGAGGGCTGGTGTTGCGGGTTTCGGCCGATTTGCATATAAACAAGATGGAAACGTAACGAAATAATAAATATACAAGGCCGCCTGTCGGCCGTGCATTTAAAAACGGTATGGCTGGCAACCCGAAAGAGCAGATAAATAGCTTTGGCGGCGGCAAACGAAACACTCCTCGTGTTCGCTTGGAACGGGGGACGAGCGACGAGGAATTCAAAACGGATAACGAAAAAAATAATAATAAAAAAAAAAGGTAAAAAAATAAATAAAATGAAATAGAATGTCTCTATATACGGCGAGCCCGCGATAATAGACCCCCGTGTACGAGCACGGTATAGCAGCCACGAGGGTCGGTGGTAAATCAAAATGTGCGCGAAAACTCATACTGATTGACAGCAATAAGAACGTTTCAAAGTGCAAATGTCAACGATATTTATTTTATTATTATTATTATTATTATTATTATTATTATTATTATTATTATTATTATTATTATTATTATTATTATTATTATTAGGTATTATTCGAAGTTCCAATAGACCTTTGTGGGTGGATAGCGGACAGATGAACAACAACGAAATAATAATCATAATAATAAGGTTTAAAACGCACACCAGAAGAAACCCTTCGTCATTTATTGATGCGTGTACGCGAACATTTCCATTTTCGTCGTATAAAATAAACGAATATAATAATAAAACCAAATAACGTAAAATTTCGATTTGAAAATTTAACGTTTCTTAATAACGAATTTGATCACGGGTATAAAACTATAAATTTGTATAAATGTAATAGAAATCTTTCAATTATTCGTAATAATATATAGACACGCAAACAATAGCAATTATTATAATGTCATAAATATTTTTATTTTATCCTAGAAGAGTATAACTAGTATAACGTTAAAATAACGGATAATATTTGCAATGTAAGATGAAGAAATAACTCTTATATTTGATATAATTATGATTATTTTTTCCCAAACACTGAAATAATTTTTAAATTAAAACATTTGAAAAAAATCAACTCTAAATCGTTTTTATCCTTTAGGCTATTCGTTTTAATTTAAATAATCCTTTAGTTTCGACCTTCAATTATGATCATAGGAGTAAGTGGATGTAACTCGAGATTAAGAGTGGAGGTAGCAGTGTACTTTAATATAAAATCAAAGTTATTCGAAAATAAAAAAAAATATGTTTACTTTTAATTATGTAACTTTAATTAAAATAATATAATATATTTTAAATTAAAACTATTAAAAAACTATTAATTCAATATAATTTACGTACCTAATAATAATGAATTGCATTTTTCTACGTGTAATTATGAGATGATATTATTATTTAATATTTTAAGATAAAGATGATAAAAGCGAGTTTATAAAATATTACATTTTTATTTTTATTTTATTTATAATTCTTCAAAATACATTAATTATAAAAAACACATAGTTTAAGTATATAAAAATAACATGTGGTCAATGGTCATACAGTGTCATCATACGTATACCTACATGTTTTATGTATATTATTAAACGAAGATAATATAATATGTATAATAATTACAAGTAAGGAAATATAAATCGGAGGAAATTGATTAGCTAAGAAACGGTTTCGAGGAGAAAAAAGTAATTGTTACCATGTGTTGGAAAACAGAAACCGTATATAACATATTATATACTTTATGACAAGAGAATACAAGTACACGAATAATATATAGCTGTATTATACAGAATGCGTTTAGAGTTTGTTGTTAGAAAAACAATATAGAGATCGCGTTGAAAACATATAAGTAATTCCAATCATTTTTCATCATTATTTTTTTTACATGGAACATTGATCACCCTGTATGTAATTAAACGGGACAGATACAAATTGGTTCGCTAATTAGGGGATGATAATATAGGGGGTCATCGAGACATGTGAATAATGATTGCTTTCTCGGCGCTTTCGAGCGCTCGTACCACTTACGAGGGTCGGCGGCGACGTCGTATATATACAGGGTGATGTTTAAACGTAAGTGATTTTTATCGTCTCTTCTGTAGCGTCGGAACAAGGACGAAGAGGACATTGGGATGCGGCGACTATACCGAAATTGGAATGATTTATGAAAGCCGCGCACCAGATTGTTTAAGAAGAGCCCTCCCTACGGTGGCGGGTTAGCGGCCAGGGTAAATACAGATGTTGGATGTGCGAGGCTTGATTTATGTTCCGGGTAACACACTATATATATATATATATATATATACTCGTACTTATACTATTTCGGCTGGTGCTCTGCTGCCTTCTTTTACTGTAAAAACCGACAATTGTCCGACACCCTCCGGCCCGAAGCCCAATGCAGTTTTTATTTACACTCGTGAAAAGAACGAGAGAATCGAGAGAAAAAGGGAATCGAGAAAAACAGTAGTACTGTGTATAGGAGTAGCTTTCTTCGAGTGCGTACACACAAACACACACACACACACATAATATTATATAGTGTTTTTTTTTCTTTCGTTCCGTCTACCTCTCTCGCGGTCCGCACGTCTTCGGGATGGTTTATTGCCCGGAAGTCGGGAAAATTGAATTCCCGTCGGGACCGAGTGTGTAGTATTTATTAATTTCTACCGCTTGGCATAAGTTAACGACACGACAGCGGGTGAAACCAACAAATTACCGCCGCCAAAGGCTTTTTCGCGTGTGTCGTCACACCCCGCGTAAAAACCAAGAACCAGGGGGGAAAAAATTAACAAATAAATATAAATAAACGCGTTTTGATTACGATATTTTTTAACATTCGCACGTGGTGCATCGATCGCAATCATCTTTTAGGTTGATATACGATATTGTACATGCGTCTTAAATTATATTACGAACATTAATTATAATATTATCAGGGACAAGAGGGAGGGAACTATACTTTCTCCATAAGTGACGATATTTTAATTCTCTATAAACGTTACACAATAACTTCACTAATACGAGTATATACATATTGTACAGCAATATAAGAATGAAACGATTTAAATTAATTTTGACGAAAAATAAAGAGGGTCTAAAGAATAATTATTGAACAAAATCGATTGAAAACATAAAATTACTACTCGGATAATAACTTATTTAAAATAAACCATTTGTCAATGTTTCGATATTGTATTAATAATTCGGTTTTATACTTATATATACGTTCATTTTATATAATACTTATATATATATCGATAGACTTTTGTTTATGTTTAAAGTTTTATCCGGGATTTTATTCTTAAAACTTCATTCAGCAGAAACCTCTTTCGTTTAAAGTTCAGTGAAACTTTCGAGGTACAGATTCATGAATAATAAAACTAATAATTGTAAGTATTATGATTAATTATTAAATACTGAATGTTTAATGAAATGTTTCTTACTAATAAAGTTTTGAATACATTTTGGGACAATAAACACATATACAATAATATGACTTCAATTCAAGTTTAATTCATACTCTCTTAAATATTATAATGCAAATAACAATACGTAACATTATAAAATAACAATAATGCACTTAAGGGACCTAGTTGAATAAACTGTACAATAATTTATTTCATATTTATTAAAAAAATATTAAATTCGTTTTATAATAATAATTATTGTTGTAATAGGTAACGTTAATTCTATAATTATGTTATAAAGAATAATATTATATATGTACTCACGATTTTTATTTATTTTTTATTTTTACTTACCTAATCGTATTATGGCATACAATAGTTTGTCAATAAAATAAAACATGTTATATTTAACTATACTTACAGAATATATATTATATATAGAATATATATTATATATATATATATATATATATATACACATAAATTCGACCACTTGAGCTTTTAACTCTTCGTTTATCTTATTTCGTATAAGACTTGGTTGCAATTTACCGTTTTCCACCCTAGTCTAAACTCAATTTACAATCGCCCGCAGCTGCATTTGACTTTTACCATAACAAGATTATGCCCTCGACAAAAGTAAAATATAGTAGTGGTGGTATAAAAAAAGAAATATTTATATCTGAATGCGAAGTTTAATATATTATTTAAAGAAATGTACGAAAATAGCATAAAAAATATACAGAATTTTATGTACAAGTACTCCCATATTTATTTTAATAATATCTTATTTATTATAATAGGCATGAATGAACATTTACTACTAGATATTATATTAGTTATTTTGTTTGTTAACTTTTTGAATGATTTAATAACAATGTGGTTATTAATGAAACTAGGAAAGGTATATTTATATTATTTAACTTATATTAAAAGAAAAGTTAATTAAAACGATGATATTAATATTTATGTACCTACATCCTACATGTTGTGTTGAATATTATTCTTAATAGTGAAACTTGGAAAAAAGTAATATTATAAATATATTTTAATATAAAATCAAATTCTTGCAATTATTATCGAAAAAAGACTTTATTTTTTTTATCATAAAACAAAATTATTGTGAATTATTGAAATCATTATTAAATCAAAAACCCAAATAATAATAACAACAAATGATGTTTCATCTTAAATACGGTAGTGACCTTTGAAGATGCGTTGTCGATATACGACCATACGGTGGAGAAATGTGGGTATTTGGAAAATAAAAAAACCCTTCGGTTTAGCATAATACCCACCGTCAATAAAAGAGGTGGGAATCCTTTTGGTGCCGTGTAGGCGTCACGCGTACTCTTTTGTGACCTTTTCGTCTGAAAGACCTAATAAAGGACACCCGGTCATTTTCCATTTTCTCTCTATATTTTGAAATCGAAAAGCATCCCAAAAGTGGTTTATCCACTGCAGGGCCGACGTCCACGACGTAATTCGATACAAATAATAACAAAATTGGACACTACAAGAGAAAAAAAAATCGTAATCTTATGTAATATAGTAGGCATAACATTATTACGCTACTATATAATTTCATTTCTTGAGTATTCCGGATATATAAGAAGTTCATTACAACGAACATTCCATAATCAAATAATAATATGTTGAAGTTCCATCTTGATGAATAAATCGTTAGTTTATAAATAATAGCATGTATATAATTATTTGAATAAAAATAAATTAAGTTTTTGTTTTTTTTTTTCTGTAAATAGGTATATCATAGTAATATAAATGTATAACTTTAATTTGTAATATTATTAGGTTAATATTATTAATCATGGTACTGATATACATGTTTTTTCGATTGTAGTTTAATATCGACTATTATTTATTTATTTAATTGTAACTATATAGATAAGGTTAGTTTTTCAATAAATACATTTGTAAATTATATATTTGTAAACTAAACAATTCGATCGACAAAAATTAGATTGGAAAAATATAATAATATTACCTTTTCATTAATAGGATATCGAATGAATTTTGACGTTTTATATTAATAAATAATAATAATTTCACTTGGTTCGAGCCGTAACTAGACTATATTTTTATTTTTTTGGAATGTAAACTTTATAAATATATAATATACCTACATATAAAAAAAAACTAATTTGTTCGTACCGTGTTAGTGGTATATTATTTCAAACGCGAAAAATAAAATACGAATTTTTATTATCCAACGCGACAATACAAACAGACGTACCGCGCATTTAATGATCATCGCGAAATCGCGCAAGAGATGGTGCGATCAGAATTCTTATAAATTCATTACAAATATTATGATAATAATAATAATAATAACGTAGAGAAAACTCGTTTAACGGCGCGAGTTGTTTGTGCATTCGGACGAACGGGGGAAAAGTAATTAAAACGTATTATGGTTTCTGTTATTTATATTTCTTTTTTTTTTTTTTCATTTCAAAAAGGGTCTTCGGATGATCGATCAAAAAACGACAGAGCACAGTTTTTATATAATAATAACGCGCGATATTATAATAGTAATAATAATGACTTTTCTTTTTCCGAATATTATTGTGTGTAACGGGGGCGTAAAAATATTATGTTTTCGTGGTGCGTGTTGCGTACACGTGTGTAGATTAAAAAAAAAAAAAAATGATGTTTTCGCCGTACGTCATTTGTACCGTAATATATTATTATTATATATTTTCGCATGTACAGGAGTAAATAGTTGTGTACAGTAAAAATGTAAAATGTAAAATGTAAAATTAAAAAAAAAAAAAAAAAATGAGGGAGTGTATGTATACAATATAATGTGTTAACTTCCAGACGACGACCCTTCGACCGCCGAATTACTACACGGTTGTTCCATCGGAATCCATCGATTCCCAAGCGCCGAAAGGGTGCGGATATTGTTTTTCTCTCTAAACCTCCCCTTGTCTTTTTTTTTTCAAACTCCGCACCGTTCATCGTCCCGAAAATTGATGGGAAAGGTCTACTTGTATATTATATATATTTCTATGTGTGTGTGTGTTTGTACGTGCGTGCTGCACGTTCGTATAAAATACAATGTTTATATTCGTTATTAATTAAGTTTTTGTCGTCCGGTAGCTTAACAGTCGCAGTGAACGATAGACTATATATTATTATATAACGTGTTTCCCTATAGATGATAGTACGATGTTTGCTACTATCGATGGGGCGTAACAAAAATCTCGTGTCAATTATTGTACTCGAAGCACAATAATAAAATCGTACGACTACGACAATAATAGAAAGTAAGAAGAATAAAATATTGCAAAAAGGCGACGACGACTGGAAAAAGGGCAAACGACTATTGTCAATTGAACGGTCGATGATATTTTATTTCGAGAACAAGAATATTCATTATTTATATTCACATATTTTTATTAAAACAGTACGCACGTATTATATTTGTCAAAAGATTCGTGCAGTCTTGTTCCATGAAGTTAGCCCACCAACAGTCATTTCATTTTTCATAACTCGTTTCTATGCAAGTAGAATAATAATCCAATAATAACCTAAATTTATCAGAGTTGAGAGGATTTGTAATGTATTTCAGGTAACCCATCCAATTTGTTCTATAGGACGTTGTATTATCTATGCCAATCAACACGTTATATTATTCTTCGAGCAATTATTATTCCTTTTCAAATTTACAAGTGGTTCGGAACCTGCAGTCACTGAATTTTAACCACACTTCGCAGTTGATTCACCCTTCTTATCGACCTTGGTAAATTTGGTTAAATCCGGACTCGAAAATTACTTGTGAAATATTGTCACGTGGTTCCACGTGAAAGACGCGCTAATCAACTTTGTGAATCATTGAATATTGTATAATGTATATATTTTCGTCAATAATATTTATATTTTAAAAGCACACGAGTTTTTTAAAAAAAAGATACGCATAACGACGTTTCAAAAATCGAATATTTATTTATTTTTTTTTTTAATGAACATAAATGTCTTTTTCCCTGTTATTTATTTATTTTTATCGACAATGAAACGAGTTTCGACGATTAAATTAAAGTGGTCGCTACATCCACTAGGCACTATATTGTTGATTTGTTTTTTGCATATATTTCTAACGCGTAAATATTATAATATTGATATTATAATATATAACTACAGAGCTTTCGTTCTGGTCATCTCTGACATTTCGAATTGGCGAAAAAACTAAACGCAATAAAAATAAAGTACGCCATTCCGAACGGCCGACACGCTGGAACGGAGAAATACGCGAATTTTGCCTTATATATATATATAGGTATGTACACACTATAAACCGCGTTAATGGTTTGGAATTAATATGCAGAAAATACGTTTTATTACAAAAGAGGATTAAATATAAACTCTTCGGTAGGAGGGAAAAATCATCAACTGAAAAAGGGTCGTGTATATTTTTCATTATTTTCCTCCCTTCCTTTCTCTTCGCCACACCGACCGATCGTCCAATTGTCGGGGGTTCGGCGACGAAGAATTTAATTGTATCTCCGTGGACACCATGCCCACCGGTGTAACCCGTAAACCTGTACAAATATTCAATATATTACATTATTTTATAATAACGGTATACTTACCTAGGTAGTGGTTATAATAATATTGTATAAATATTATTATATAGAGGGAATGAAAATTCAAGAGGTACAAAAACGACGACTGCTGTTTAAAATGAAAATACTACCGTTTCTTCCTCTCAATTTTCATTGTTCCGTATACACGCGACTTGACGATAAGATGATACGACGAAGCTAATGGAACATTGGCGCCTATGTGTAGGGTCGGTCGGAGTGCATCGTGTACCCTGTAGTGGTCTTTAATTAATGGAAAATTCAGCGATCGCAAGGGATGCCAATCGTCATCGGCGTTCTCTCGCCCCGTCGAGTACTTTTTTCTATTTCTTTTTCTCTCTCTCTCACTCGTTTTCACCACCTACATTTACCCTCTTTAACGAGCCAATGGCAACTGTGTGACTAATGTCTGGCAATTCGCCCGGTCTCTCTTCGATCTCTATACCTCACCCCCCGTCATCAAATTCGGCCACACCAAATTGTTAAGTGGTACATAATTCAGACGGTTTTCCGCACGACGTTTCCGAGAGGGCTCGACGTCTCGAACTCGAAGGTAAGACTCAATTATTAAAACGGCTCCACGTCCCGTACACAATCGAGGTACGAAATGATAATGATTATAATATCTCTCGTCTAACGGTACTTAACCTACGTAAACCGAAATTATATAATTTGCGAGTGATTACTAACTTTGGAAACGGAAAAAACAAGTCATAATTATTATAAGTAATAATTATTGTGTTTGATTGTGACCATTTAATTGACGAATTATTATAGTATTACTAAATAATATGTCCATTTTAATTGAGTTTTAATATGAACGTATAATATGAATGTATAATTTAAAACAAATTAACGACTTATTATTATCATCTATTTAATAGATATATTTAATTTTAATTGTTAGTAAACTAGATAAAACAAGTAAAATATAATAAATAATAATAAAATACGTAAGTATTATATAGGACTTAGGAAAACTATTTTATATTATTATTAAATTTTCGAAATTAAAACTTCTCTATAGTAGCATTAAAGCACAAATAACATCTGCCAAAATGGAATGCGTCGATTTTTAATTAAGACCCTAAGAGAGAAAATTGTTTGTTTTGTTCTTATTGCGTACATAAGGTTATTCGTATATAATTAATCATAATAATATCGTAAACGAATTCTTTATTAATTATTTATCTAAAAAACAGCCGTTGGACAAATTTCAAAGAACATATTATAATAAACTTGCAGTTTCTTTTTTTTAAATTACATTTTGTTTTCATTAAACATGAATATAGTTTTAATACAGAAATTTTGTAATATAAAGTTTATAATATATGCAAAAATACTACATAATTTATAAATTATATACCTACTCATAATTACATTTACATATTATTCCATTTATAATTGTAGTTATTATTTCTTACTTAAATAACTATGTTAAAATGTAATTATTAACTACTATTCATCATATATTCGTCATATATTTTTCCAACTTATAATAATCGTAAGCGTAACTATCCAACAAAATTACTAGTATAGTAGTATGTTATAAATTTATGAAACAAAGGGCAAAATCATACGTTTCTAACGATGAGAGATTGATTGAGCATTAATTAAATGATTAAAATTAGTTGAAAAAATGCATTTTGATAACAAAATTATATATACATATATATAATATATTTATATAATAATATGATGGATGACAAAATATATATGAATATTGTATATATATTTTCCTATACAAAGAACCTAGATAGAAAATTATTTTGAAAAATTGTAAATTTACATTTATTATGTTTAAATGAGCAAAAATTTATGTTCTATCCAAATTGAATTAAAATAAAAATGTAATTCTGATCGATAATTATTCGTTAAAATTAAGACAAATCTAATTTTCAAATATGATTATGAAATGAAAAAATTATCTTACCACATAATTTAATATTAAATTTATAAAAGTTTAATTTAGATTAATAATAAAATTATGTCATAATCATAATTGTCTGAAAAAGTCCAAAATAATAATCAATTGTCAAATATTGCTATAATTTTAATGTACAGTAAAGTAATATTAAAATGATTTTTTTTTTAACGAGAAATGTTGACATTTGAAAATTATAATTATTGTAATCGTCGATTTATTAAAATAATAATTAAAATAACTAATTGACGATGTTATTAGACAAATTGTATTGTTTTGAAGAAACTCTATAATTCATACAATCATAATATAAACTACGAAAAACACCGGAAGACGTATATTATATATAAGATTGCTGCACAATTACTTTTCCCCTAATACAGGTGACCCTTACTGACAGAACAGAAAGTTTTCGAGAAAACTTGTGCATCCGGTCTACGTATAAAAAAAAGCGGGAAATTAATATTTCATACGTTCTAAGGGGCAGAGTAAAATCTGTCCCTTTTTTCACGGTACATTAAGAAATAAATAACGACGCGACTTAAACTGTTTCACTTTCGAATCGTCGTTTCTCATGCCGCCACGCAACTGCCATAGTCTACAGACAACAACAACAACAATAATAATAATAATAATAATAATAATAATAATAATAATAATAATTATAATAATAATAATAAAGTTCCCTGGCCAATCGAATTTCATTTATTTTCGTCCGTGGCAAACAAGTTTTGAGCGCGGAAGACAGTTGTTTCATTAGCAATACGTGGCCCGCTAAGAAGAGGTGATGGCGCCAGCGTTCGCATTTTCCAATTTGACAGCTGACAGACAGCCACTGAAGTTCGGGTGTTTAATGAAGTTTAAACAAAATTGCAGCGCAAGGTTTGTTGGCGCCTTGTAAAAGATTTAAACGTGTAATATTCCTCGAGTCTGTCGAAATCGTGTACCAGTAAAATACAAATTATAGAAATCGGCGAAAAGTCTAATGTACCGTTCGGAATGTGTATGAAAACGCAACTGCGATAAATATTATATTAAGTATATCTTTGTTGTCAACAATAAAACTGGAATCTAAACGATAACCATAAAATACGAATTTGAATCATTTACCGTGTTATTTCTATCAATATTCAAAAATCAAAACACAAACCATTAATTTCGTGTGGCGACATTTTCATTTCTAATTTTTGATTTTTGATTTTTGATAATTTTGATAACCTAACCTAAGTCTGAGTTTAATTATTTTATGTTATAAATTATAATATTTATGTCAGTATTGTTCCGTTCATTTTGTCCTTTTTAATTTACATATTATTTTATTTTCTCCTGACTACATTGAGATTATTAATTATTATTTCGTACTTCTATTATTATTATTATTATTATTATTATTATTATTATTATTATTATTA
>JAIUCT010000016.1:11337865-11369173 GCA_021307375.1 Tetraneura akinire | reverse complement strand
ATTATTATTATTATTATTATTATTATTATTATTATTATTATTATTATCAATAAAATAGACAATAGTAATATACGAATACTATAGTATATTGTATATTCAATAAATTACAAACAGAATAATACCATAGATATTACACTGTAGATTAATCGTAGGTACTCATTCTGTTCGTAAGCCATGACTGATTATAATATTACGTAATTAATACGTTAAATAGGTTTTTATTTGGATAATAATAATCACGAATAATTTTTTTTGAATAAAATGTAGACTATTTTTATTGGATTGACAATAATAATATTATAAGTATCATCTATTCATTTATTTCAATATAAGAACTGTTGCGGAATTTACCTTTACGGCGATATGCGATAACAATATTATAGGAGTATTATCATATTATGACGATACGTAAACGAATGAATATAATAATGTGATAGAAGAAACGTACAGGACGAAAACAAAGATATTATATGATAGTGATTTTCTTTTATGGTGATGGGGGGGGGGGGTGCAACAATTCGAATAAAAAAAGGAAGTTTTCTTTGAATTACTCCTTTGCTTTAGATTTATTCTGGCCGACTATATGCCCCAAAGGAGTATTGTTACTTATATATTACTATGTATATACGAGTATATATTATATATTTCTTTTGTTGTTTTGTTCGACTAAAACTTCTTTCTTATTCGTCACGTGGCTGTCAGCAAAGGGAAAGACGGAAAGGTTTCATAGAGAATGTCTTTCTAAAAAGCTTTTCGCCGAAAACTGTGGTGAGGAATCATTTCGATAGATAGATATCCGTCCGGCGACTCAACGATAAGGGGAAGCCAACGCTGAGAGGGTTGTCACCCCGCATAAGCTCGCCTCCAAAGTCGACGGATCCCCTCACTCTCGCTCAATCTACGTGCGTATTTCAAAGTTTTCGGATGACAGTTCATGTGGATTGTAGTTGTTTTCACGCCCCGCGTAAATGCACGCCGTTTGTTTCGCAATAATCGATATTATGCCAGTTTATTATTCCGGGACCGTATGTATAAGATTGATGGTCAGATTTGATTTTTTTTTCTACGCGCCTGGTTCTGTGACAAATATATCCAACACCGCAGCAGGAAATGATATCGGAGGGAGAATTCGATATGAAAAATAATAAGAAAACTGTGGAATTATTTTGTATCTGTTTGTTGCCCTCGTCGTCTATCCATCCCTATTTCAAACGTATAATTTGTTGTCTTCGTCATATTTTTTTAACAAAAATTACAATATTATAAATTATATTTTTATTAAAAGATAACATTTTATTTTATAGTATTATAATTTCGTTTTAATTTTTTGTAATTTTCGAACGAAACGGTGTAGATTGAACAAAAAAAAAAAAAAAATGATTATTATATAATATATATGTCCAAATATTCTATTAATTTAGTAAGAAATATTTACAAAGTTTTACAGATATTTTAATGATTTAAAATGTGTTGAAAAAAACGTTTTGTCTTTTGTTTTGGCTCAAAATGAATATAAAAATAAACGTTTTCTAAACGAATATAACATCGATTTCGTCATACTACATTTATGATTTTTGAAACACATTAAAAACTTTTTGAAATTACCTTTTTTACGAGTTTGATTCACTTGACATAAGTATTTCATAAGCATTCTTTTATTTGAACTTTTAAATCCAACATAAACATATTATAATACGATACACTTTAAATGACTTAGCCACCAGATATATTCTGAGGAAATTTTAAAATATGTTATATTTTTTGAGTTACGAGCATATACGCTTATTACAAATATACTATACTTATCCCAGTAAAATGTCTAAAAACAAATTATGAAATAAAGTCAAATAACATTTAATTGCATATACCTGTATTATTATATGAGATAATCATTATTAACGTTTATAATATTATATTATAACGTATAAATTTTATACTCGAGAAATGTAACGTAAACGTATTAATAACACTTTAAATATATAAAATCATATCTGAAATTTGTATGATATTCGTGTTCGACGGATAGAAGTAATAATTCGATCAAAAAACTCGTGTTTTTCCCCTGTATCAGACTATGAAAAAATATTGTGACACCGTCGTAGGAATTCGATTAAGGCAAGCAATATGCGTATAACACGAAATCAAATTTAACCCACACGCCATTAATTTGTACGTTATTAATTTTCATTTATAGTCTCTCATCATCGTCTCATATAAGGGGTTAGGCATTTCCCGCATTTCATTCATTTTTTTATTTTTCGAATACTGCACCATTTCCGTGGCGGAAATTGGAAATGACAGCGGGAGCCGGATGCGATTGGAAACCCATCGATTTTTTTCCTGGTCCCTGGTAACGTCACGTACTTTTCTTGTATACCTAGGTAACTATATATATATATATAAACTCACTGCCAAGTTCCCCCGATGCACACACGTGCCATACATACTCTTGTTTTCGCGCGGCGGTGCCGACGTCATATTAATTATCCGTACAACTGTCAAGATTTATAGATCGATGGACGGTACGACTGGACGATAGTCGATGGGGTCCATCCGGAATAGACGTGTTGTACGCGAACGACATGCGTTTGCAAATAAACATGGAACTAAACACACGTGCAATATACTGTGATATCGTCAAAGTCATCGAAGTTATTCGTGAAGATTTTACAATATTATATTCCCGCGAAAATAACCTAATGAAACAATAATATTATATCGTCGTCTCGCGAGAATTAATTAAATCGTAGCACGAACTAAATCAATTATAACATTAATATAGTAGATTATACGAATTTATCATTATAATAATATTAACAAGACATACATCTATTTTTTTATTTTATTTTTTTAACAATTAATATTTATCTAATATTTTGATTGATCTTATACCTACCTAATATTATTAATCCCGAGAGGAATAAAACATTTTTCGTACTTACCAACTCGATATCCAATTAAAAGCGTCTTGGAACGAATCAAGTGCATTTTAAGTATTTTTATGTTTTCGTGTTATGAATTATAATATTTTTACAACAATGAAACTGTATGATTTTTCACTTACCTGAAAAATAAAATCATTAAATTATAAGTATAATTATTTATAAACGTAACTAAATGTATACAAATATAATAATTTTCTTTAATCGATATAATAATATTCAAACTTATATGGACGCATAGCACTATTGATAAAACAAAATTACAGTGTACTTAGAATTGGACGAAAATACCCCAAGATTAATTTAGTTCTCATAATATATAATATTATATAGTATTCTTTCATATTGTTATAATTTCTATGCACGAAAATAACTAATTTCATATTATTATTTTTAATTAAGGACATTTAAAATAAATATTTAAAAAAAAACTAAGTTTTATAAAGGCGGGTTTTATTTTGTGGATATTTTTGACTTTTTGAGTTCCACGTACTTTTTTTATAGCCCAAAACAACCCTTCTATATCATAGTTGGTCGTATATTTCCAATAGTTATTTTATTTTGAAATGAAAAATAAGGGTTTCTGCATTGGAAATAACAGTTATCAGTAATCCCCCTACAAAATTCGAATATATCCGAAGGTGTTGTATAAGGGTATAAATATGTGATTTAGAATAAAACCAATTCAAACATTACGATATTCAAAACCGTATATACCCGCAAATATATCATATATTTTTTTCTTTATAATACATATAGAATTATTATACTATATTATGATTTCTTGTTAAATGGATTTTACAAATAAAAAATATACCCTGTTATAATTGAAAACTATAAGTACATACTTATAAAAAAAATTATTAAGTTTATTGATTTTATTATATATTTAAACATTTATAAATATTAATATATAAATATTTTAAGTATTATGGAAAATAAATAGAATAAATATTAATTATATTATAAATAGGGTAATTACATTAATTTTGAAAGTATATTACAATAAAATGTTTTATTGTAAAAGAATACCTATGTGGGTCTGTAAGAATATAATAATAATTGTTATAATATATATGGAATTATACATTAATACAATTTATACAAGGTTTAAAATATGTTTACATTTTACAATATACATTAAACATGGTAATACCTAAAACAATTAAATGTAATTTATTTAAATAATAAAAAGAAATATTTCATTTAAAAAGTAAACAATTATATATAAAGAAATATAATATATTTAAAAACAAAAATGATGTATTTTGTTTCTTTATGATGTAAGTTTACTTTAATATGAGAAAAATAACAATTAAATTGTCTGTGTAATAAAAAGGGAAAAATGTAGTAATTAATTTTAAAGAAAACACTTTATGCAAATTAATACTGTATGTATTAAAACTTAACTTTGTATAACAGAGTTTTGTGTTTTAATGATACAATGTTTATTAAAAATTAACAAAGAGAGAGAAAGAGAGAGAGAGAGAGAGAGAGAGAGAGAGAGAATAATATTAAACTGTTAGTAAAAATAAGAAAAATGATATATCAAAATACAGGTATGTAAAAATATTTTAAATAAATATATACATGTTTTCTTTAGATAAAATTTAATAAATTATGAACAATAAGTCAATAACTATAAATTAATTAAATATAACTTATTTAATTTATATTATTTATATTTCTTGCTGTTAGTTTAAATGAATAAATTAATAGATAAAATGAAATAAATATAATAGTTTTTGAAAAACATTAATTTATTTTTTGGACAATAGCATTTTTAACAAACTGCAAACCTGTAAACTGTTTTAAAATATAATCGATGATACATATTTTATATATTTATGCTGAAATATACATGAAAATGACAAATATTAATGTTTAATCTATCTCATTAATGTACCTATACGTATTATTGTATAAAATACGTATAAAAGTGTCATTATGAAAATACGATGGAACACATCAACAAAAATAAAAAAGGGGGAAAATCTGTGAACTAGAAAGCTGTGCGAAGTCCAAAATAACCTCGTTAATAATTTTCAAGAGCCATTTCCTGTTAAGGGCCGAAGGAACTGTCGCGGTGGAATTCATCAATTTTTCGATCATAATCAAGTATCCCCTTTTTTCCCGAAACGATGTCATTCCTCCTCTCATCTCTTCCTATTTCTTCGATTTTGTTTGTTTAACTGCACAGACAATTTATATATACACACCTAAATAAATTTATTTATTTATTCTGCAGTCATTATAATTCAGCTCAATGTAATAATGATAACGATGATGATGATGATGATGATAATAATAATAATAATAATAATAATAATAATATAATAATAATAATAATAATAATAATAATAATAATAATGCATTATCGTTCGAGATAAATACTCCGAGAACATGATTAAGTTTAAAGTACACGGAGGATAATTAAGTTAGATGAGGCGTTCGAATAGAAATACTTGAAAAAACTTCTCTTGAAAACGGAATCAAATAGAAACACTTAACTAACTATTTGGCACCTGCCATTTTTCAATGAAATTACTATTTTCGCAACTTTATACTTTTTCAAATATTATTATTCACCGCGTTTTTCACTGATTATAATAATCGAAAGACCAGTTCAATGTTCAATAGATATATTTATTTTGACACTCGCAATTAGTGTTAGAAACTATTAGGTATTAAATTAGCACTCTCATACTATATCTTGATTACACGCAGTAGTTGAAATGAGTCAAAATGAGTCGAAATAAGTGGAGGAATACCTAAATATTTAATAAAATTTAATATTTTTATTCAATACGGACTCATTGATGGTTTACATTCTCTGGCGCCTTACATTTTATTTTTCCCATAAAAACTTTTCTTCAAATATTAAAATTAAAACTATACAAAATTATCAATTTATTCGAAATTTGTTTAATACGAACTATCACTTTTCGTAAAATACTAATTTTAACATAATGTTTAAGAAGAATACATTATATTCATAGGCGCAACTATAGAGACAAAATCTTGGGGGTGCTAAAATAAGAATATATATTGAACATTTTGGTATATATATTAAAGAAATATCTATATCCTCTCCTCTTCAAAAAATTTATTTACGCCACTGAATTCACATATATTATCATACAATATAATTTAAATTGAACTATGTATGATGAATTATAAGTTTCAGCAAACACCAAATATCATATAATTACAATAATAAATAATTATTTAAATTATAAATGTACAATAGTCAAAAATGTGGTTGTGGAATATCTTTATACCATGATAAACTTATCAGAGAAAATTACATGTAATTATGATATGATAAAATGATAAAAGCCAAGAAGTCAATTTTTCATAATATTACTATTACAATGAAAATATTTTTAAAACTGAGCTATTTCTGCTTAAGATTGCTAATATTGAATCAGGGGATGCTATAGCATCCCCTAGCACCCCCCCCTAGTTGCGCCTATGATTATATTATGTATTATCATGGTGATATAATACTACAGTATACATGTATAAAAAAAATATAATAATGTTATGGATAGTGTGAAATTGAACTAAAAAATATAGAGTGATTATGACATTATCTCCTATTTCAACCAATGCAAGTATTCAACCACAAATGTAATAATACGATATATTTAATATTTATATAGTGGTGAATTAGATATTATTTTATTTATTGGTATACTTATAATTTTTAAATAATATTCATTATTGCAACATTATTGATTTATGAAATTTTGAATGAATATCGCGATCGTTATGTCTTATTAGTCATAAGTCATTACGCCATAACATTCACCTGATTATAATATTAAACTGATAAAACTCATTATAACTTTAAAATGCACGTGTACGATACCTACAATATTAAATTGTTTGAATTTAACTCGATTAATGAAATACCGTAGTAATTGTGCGTTTAATTATGCATTTCCTTTGGCATGTATTAGAAAATAAAACAATCCAAATTGGAAAGTTTGCGGAAATTTTCATTCCCCTAAATCATTTGAAATGAGTAGAAAATAAAGTTAACCGATGATTAATAATATTATAAGTTGAGGTATCTCCATATTATATTGAACATAAAACTTAAATGTTGTAACATAGATACATCATAATTTATTATTAAATATACGTAATTAATAGAATATTTAATATTAATAAATAAAAAATTACATTTAAATACATAATATAATATAAATTTAATAATTAAAGATAATAATAATTATAAATGAATAAATATAAATTTATCGTAACTTAATTTTTATTCTCATATGAATGTACCATAATAATTTATAATTATATTAGGTAATAAAAATTATTATTATAATCTTTATAAGTAGGTACATAATAATACTCGTATATACGTTTATAATGGTATAAAGGGTTTCCTAGATTTATATACTCATTGTAGTATCGCATTGTAATCAACGATGTATGATTTACAAATAATGACATAAGAAATATTATTTCTTTAATAAATTAAATAATTTCCTAAAAATCAGAATTTCTATTATAGGTTAGGGTATTTACACGTCTACTCATCATAATATTATCATACAATTGTTGTCTATAAACTGGCTATTTTAAATTTTCACTAAAAAGTAATATAAAGTATTATTATTATAGTCTGTTAGATAACTAATAATAATAAAAAAAAAAAAAAAAACACCATTCAAAAATCTTAATTTTTCGCGGTGATATTAAAGAGTAAATAAGAACTGGGACACCTGATAAAATAATATCAGTATATAGGTTAGGCTTAAAACGATAAAGTTAACTAAGAGTTTAAAAAATTGCACAATTCATACGATTATGAAAAAATAAATATTATACATAAAATACGAAATGAAATATTGCATATAACTTTAAAGGTTTTGTTATATGAATACGACGATTATATACAAAAGTCGAAGAACAACAATTTTTTGATAAAAATAATCTATGAATTTGTTAATTTCCTCTTAATTTTTTATCAGAATTGGCATTTATCTCCTAGAGTCCTATTCATAGTTGCAAAAGTGTTATAATTATTTATAAACGTATAACATGTATTATATTAATCAATGTCGGAATACGATTTAGACAAATAAAACAATAAATGTGGTTATTTTCTATAATACATTTTTCATGGTCCAATGCAACAGTTCTTCTGCAATTTGCAATATAGGTACAGTATTATTGTTGAGATTGTAAAATAAAATTGTTATCGTTTAATCTCAAACAATATCTAAAAAAATGACACTTCGAGTGTTATAATATTATGGTCTTGTTATACGATAATAATAATATTAATAATAATTGTGATACGATATGCGCTTATATACATTATAATATAAATCGATGAATAAATAAGTGCGTATATTATTATTATATTTCCCTTTCTACTCGTAACACACGTATAATATTATGACTTTATGAGACATATGGTCGTCTCATATACTGTTAGTAGGAAATTTAAGTTTACCGTCTCCATAAAACCACCCCTTTATTACCATTTCGTTTATATCACTGCAGTAGATATAACGAATATTAATTTTTCTATCTAATAATAAATTTATATGTTTGTATTAAATATAAATATTTAATAATTCAAAAATAATACGGTAATATCTAATTAACTGCAATATTAAACTAGAAATTAATTTAAAGACATAATAACTCAATGTATGCCGGGGGTGCTCCATCAAGTTTATCTTGGTCAATAAATTTTGATTTATTATATATTTTTAAAATCTGATTTCTGCAATCTATATTTATGCATTAGCAAATCACATTTTATATTAACATTATATATACCTGTATATTGTATACTTACAACAAAAAGGAAAAATAAAATTTTTGTTTCCATATTATCTACCTAAAATTTATTTTTACAATTTAATTCAAAAAATAATATATTACATATTATATATTCCAACCTTATGGGCTTAATGAAAAAATGAAAAATAAATAGTTTTATTCAATTAAACATCGAAAAATGTACTAGTAGACGGTCGAAAATTACATTCCATGACAATACCGTTTTCTACTAATTAGGAATTATTCAATTATTTAAATTGTATGTTATCATCTATCAAATTAATAATAAGTCTGAAACAAAATATACCTACTATTATTGTTGATATTGTAATTAAAGTGAAAGGACATTATTTACCTATATTGAATATATTAAATTGATAATAAAATATTTTATTTTAATTAGGTATAAATAAAATAAGATAAAATTAATAACTTAATATAAATTAATTAGGTACTGATTATTAAAATTTTCAGAAAAATAATATCCATATTTAGATACCTATCTCAAAATTTTAATTAATGTGAAAACAAATTTCTTTTCTTTTTGATTTTAATTCCTTAAAAAGAAAAATATAATTATGAAACATGCGACTTGTTTATATATAATAAATTTCAAAAGTTATGATAGTTTAAAGATTTTTAATAGGAACAATGTGATGTGACAACTAGCATATAAAATACAAGTTAAAGGTTAATAGGGTATAGGTAAGTATTAAAGAGATAGGAAATACGTCACAAATTTTTGAATCCTATAATTGTATAAATACCTAATATTGTTAAATGATTATTATAACATATTTTTATATTATGTGTTGTATTTAAAATTATAAGAAATAAAACAAAGAATATTTCAATTACACATTATTTGAATAATACATTTTGTACACCTGTGCAAATTGAATGCAATAGTTTATCGATGGGGATAACACAAGCTCGTTTAGTCGATTTATATTTTAGTGCGTGGCATAAAGTATGTTATCATAATTATTATGAACTGAATAAAGTAGTCTGAATAACAGGTATTTTTTTTTATTTTTTCTATATTTATTATTGAAATCAACATAAAAAATAAAAGATAGAATATTTTTAAAAATTTAATTTACACAATAATCATTATATTCAAAATGAAAATGGAAATAAATGTGTTAGATAATAAATTAAGTATATTATTATATTAATTTCATTTATAAAAACAACATTGTGCGATTATTTTTTTTTTTTTTAATATTAAGTTAATTTTTAAAGATATTCTTACAATGGTAAGCGTAAAATATTGTTTATTTTTATCTTTAAACGTCAATTTGTAAAAATAATAATTCAGGTATGGATTTATATATGTTATTGTTTAATATTTCCACAATTACCATTTTTAAATATGTAAATTTATGAGAATAATATTGCTATTATTATTTATTAAAGAAAATATATATTTCATAATATACAGGTTTAAAAACTTTTAGATATTAATTCTTAATTTTAATTTTTTTTTTTTTAAGAAAATGTTTAAAGTAGTTTTTGTAACAATAATCATTGGAGTTACAATTTGGACCACAAAAGCAAATTACGACAAAACGGAATACGAATGCAGAGAGGAAATAGAACGAGAAATAGGAGAATATGTCAAATTAGATAGTTGGCAGCAATTGTTAAGACGACATTTTAAGTTTATTGTTAATGAGGATGCTAAAGTATTAAGTGAAAGGAAACGACTGAAGTTTAATACAATTTTGCATAATGTTTGTATAAACTAAGTAACAAATATAATAATATCTTTTAGTATTTTAATCAAATTTAATATAATATATCTACTTATAATATTATGTAAAAATGAATTAAATATTTATGGGCAAAATGCATGGTTTTTAAATAACAATATTACTTAACTAATCAAAATATCGATGGGTACAATATTAATCTTATGATAATAATGTTGATATAAATTTATAACCTTTAAATATCATCATATTTGGTATTTACTTTATTACAATTTATGGTGAACGTCATTAAAATAATATAACATTATACGCGTTTGTCAAGATAATACTGAATAAAAACATAAAAATATTGTATCACTTAACACTATGTAAACCAAAACGATGGAATATTTCTAAATATTAGTATTAATAATGTTTATATTTAAAATATAAGAACAATTAGTACTGAGACTATTTTATTTAATGATAAATATAAAATAGAATGATTTGCACCCGAATAAAATTTTTTATGTAATATAATAATATAGTCTTATTATTTAATAAACGCTCTAAGTACTGTAATATTACATAGGTACCTAATATTAAAAAAATATTTAGTGTTTAATACTTTTATTTGTAATAATTAATAAGTATTCAAAAATTTTAGGCAATATATGGATGTAATCATGAACGCGATGATGAAGTAGACGATTGCCCGAATATTTATCGCGGATGTATTAAATCCTGCCAGCATGGGAGAAATTTAAAGTCTGCTATGTTTAGAGGAGCCAGATGCCGTTTTACTGAATTTTCGGTTAAGCACTTAGTTCTTAGCGATGCATTATTGGATACATATCCCACAAACAAAGTAAGTCATTACAGTTATAATAAACCTTATAAAAGATAAATAAAAAAATAAATTAAAAAAATAAAAAAAATAAATTAATAAATAAATAAATAAATTAAAAAAATTATTCTATGTTTATGATATGTTTTATTTCCAAAAAAAAATGTTAAAAATATTATAACATAATTATTTCTCAATTTATAATACTAATAATATTAAAAATATTTAATATATTACAAAATTTATTTTAGTTGGATAAAATAAATATGTATGCTGATCAACCAATCAGAGAATTTGGTGAAACAGTTACTAATATGTTGATTTTTTTGGCTCATGGAGAAATTGGTGGTCTTGGTGAACTAATGGCTATGAATTTATACTTAAACAATCAATATAATACCGTTTTTATGCATAAGATTCCTATAGAATCAATTGTGACAAAAAATGATTTTGAAATTGCTCAGAAACGTATACGAAATGTTCATAATATGATTTTAGGTAAATTATACTCATTCTGGGATACTTGGTGCAGTGATAACGATGTAGTAACTCAGTATCGACTCAAATATAAAAATGTAGAGTTCATAGTAATATTAGATGAAATGGACAAGAACATTAAGGAGGCCGAAGATTTGATTCGTGATTTAAAAGTTTCTAACAATACTATTATAGACATAAACTTTGATCCAAAAAAAATCACTTTAACGGATTTTATAAACAACATAATTTTGAAAAGTCCAATGCCCAATGAACTTTTGTTGGACATAAAGTGGAATTCCTTTGTATCATCATACGAATTTAATCCGCAATCTGTTTACGATAATCATAAGTCCATATTCAATACTATATATATTTGCTTTTACTGGACAACAATAACTCATTTAAAATTAGGTGTTAAAGTTATGGATGACTTTGAACAGAATGGAATAAATATTTATCATTTGGCCAAATTCAAAAATATTTTCATTAAATTTATGAAGCCATTGTCGGTGTTTCATATGAATCGATCTCAGTATATCTCAAAGTTATTACCCGAAGCTTGGAGAATTATAGACATGCTGATTTCCTTTTTGTTACAGCTTCATTATGATTTAATGAATGCTACAAATTCCAGTGAAGTAATAAGTACAAGACCGATAATTCAGAAATTTATAGAAAATTTGACTGCGGATATGGTAACTATATCAAACATAGAACCTCCGTCTGATTATTTCAACAAAATAAATTACAAGGAAGCATTAAAATTAATGAAATCAAATTATCAAGCATTTGCTCGTTTTATTTCATCGACAACTGATTTTAAAGTAGATCAAATGAATGCAGTTAAATTGAAGAAATTCTTGTTCTTTATATCCGACGCGGTCGAATTCGATTTATCTATAAAAGTTTAACAGTCATATTAAAATCATACATTGTAAAATATTATATACATTATTTGTTTAACTTTTATTCTTATATTATTTAAAATTTATGTGGAATGTAATTTATGTGTTATTGATATTAATAATTGTAATAGAATATTATGTTTATATATTTAATTTAATAATTTAGTAAGATGATACATTATAATATATAAATACATTTATTATTAAACACCATTATTGTTAATAATTTCATATAAAGTTAAGTGTTTTGTATAATTTTTGAACTGTTACTCAAACATATTATTTAAACGATTAACATTCAATATTTCATTTGTATAAAATTATTATAATATAATTGAAAATGTTTCAATATCAAGTAGCGTATATAGAAATTATTTTCTCTACATCACCTAATTTTTTTATTACATCATACATTACGAAATATATTGAATGGTATTGGTGGACAGGTTAGTACAGTCAATAGTAAAAATAATAATTATCTAAAAAAAATATAATATAAAAATCATTTTTCTATTTGTTTTTTAATAAAAGTATTTACAATTTCATTTATGTTTAAATGTATATTACCTACTAAAAATTGATCAAAACACACGTTGTTATATTAAATTATTCACTGGTTATGAATTATCATAATATTATCATTTAATTACTTGACAACTACCATGGCATTTCCTATTATTTAACGATGGCTGTTATTTAATAGTTATCAAAGAAAAGTGAAGCGTTTATAAGAGGAAAGGACGTACATAATAATATTATTATAATTTTATAATAAATATTGAAGAATAATATCAAACACAAAAATTGTGGTAGGTAATAATTATAAATTTATTAGATTATCGTTAAATAGTAAATTATAAACACTACGTATAGATACCTAAAAAAAATTATTAAAATAGAACCTGATATTTCACTATTAATACTATTATCATCACGGGCCTAGAGTGCCCGAGGGGGGGGGGGAGCTCTATATACGCTACTATAAATTATCGTTTATATTTTGATTGTTATGAAAGTAATTAAATAATACTAACATTAAAAAAAAAAAAATGTAACATGATATCTTAATCATTTTATATTATTATATTTCATGTTGTATTGAAAAACGTATTACTTAAAGTTAAACGAAAAAAAAAAAAAAAAAAATTGAAAATAAAAGATAATCGTATTTTCATCCATCCAGTACGCTACGCTATCCGTCATATTAAACTTCTCCCGAGGTAGGTATAGGCGCATAGGATAAAAATAACAATAACTGCGGATCTCTATATTCCCTGCAGAACCCTCTGGACCACGCCTCAATCCATCACAGAGATAATACAAAAACAACGGCCACAGAAGCCCTGTCGTCGCTAATTCAATCCGGTCTACGCAATATATATATATTTATATATATACCTACAATAATGGTTTCGGGTCGACAGGAAACGAGAATACCGGGGATGATACGCAGTATATTGACGATCGACCACCACCGACCAGATAATTCCATATAATCAATAATAATAATATTATAACATTCGATAATATATTATGATTATCGCATAACAATATATGTGTGACGTTTAGTAGTTTCGACGTGTCAGCGGATATTATCAGCGGGATAATGGCCTTTCAGGTATACATGTTTACGAGTACAACGTGAAGAGAAATTAAATTTGCATCTGGTCTACGCGTGTGTTGCGTAAAATATATTAGTTATATAGTTGAAAATATAATAGGTATAAGGTATATAGCTCAAAGCCCGTTATTGTTTATTGCAATAATACAATAATATAAATAATCGCTAAACTTATACAAAATACGGTTTAAGTATTATTTAGGTATATTAGATAAATAATATTAAAAATACTGAGTTTATTTAAAATTAAGACGAACGCCAAATGAAATACATGTGATAAATAATATTATATAATAATGATGACGTTATCTCAAATGTATCGCAATAAACGGTTCTCAATTATTCGTCAGATTAAGTAATTCAAAATAAATCATAAAAGTATTTCATTTTAGATAGAGTATTAGATTGTAAATATATTTTCTGGTATTTAATTAATTAAAAAATATAAAATAACTAGATGATAATTTTTTTATTTTATTTTTTTGGTCGTCCTTAAAAAATATAAGTACTAAAAATATATGAATTTCCAAAAGGTATATTGCAATAACTTTGGAATCACAGTAGTATTTTCCATTTGGATACCAAAACTTTTTCATGATGCCAAATCCAATTATTATATGTATAAAGAACTGCATTCCACTTAGGGAAATCGAATTTTTTTCGTTGACCAAAGTTCAGTTTAGCTGGAACTGGAAGGGAGAAAGTTCGATAACAATGGGCGTGGCATCATGGATAAGGGAAGACAAAAGACCCCAAAAGATACTATATTATATATGGAAAACAGCGTGGTTATCCGTATATGTCGATGTCTCACATTAATCATCATCAAATCGATGCGTATGGATATAAAAATTGGATTTTATAAAAGTTAAAATTAAGTATATAAATATATATGATAAAATCGTCAATTTGTAGTCAGATATTATAAAGAAAAATGAAAATATTCAAAGTCGGGTTATTGTATTAAACCTTATTATATTTTTTAGATATATTAATTTACCATGTTCCTATGTCAAACAAGATAAACAAACATTATAATAATATTAATTAAAAATAAATAATATGTAAAATTAAACAAAAAATTGAATTTAAATTTTATAATGTTACTAAATACATACATTAATCTTCAATATTTTTGTACATGATTAAAAATTCAAAAACAATCATAAAATTTCTATAACTACAAGGAATAATAATATTAATAAAAACTAAGCAAAAACAAGAACAATATAATTTAATAAATTCAAAAATAACATAAATTGTGAATTTAAAAAGCAATAAAGTAGATAATAAATAAATCAAAATAGATAGGTACCTTAACATTATTAAATAATAATAATAATTAAAATTAAAATTAACCCAACAAAAGTATAGCTCTTAAAGATATATTATATAAATTACTCAGCATTAGTAACATTAATTTGAAAACGTAGGTACTTTTATATTACAAAAATTATTACATCTGTTATATTTTATCATAATTAAAATGTATAATTTAAAAAATAAAAAATAAAGCAGTAAATTAATTTACTGTTCACTATTAACAAAATAATGTATAAAAAAAAATGTTTACGTGTAAACAAGAACTGTTATTACCATCATTTGAATTAGCGTTAAATTTTAAAATTTTAAAATTAGACGTTTTCGCATATTTCGATTTTATAAAAAAATAATATAATAATAAACAACATTGTAAAACGTTAAAGATTCTAATTCGGTTCAATATATTTTTATATAATAAAATTCAAAATATACGAATCACATTATAATACAATTTAAATATTATTGCTGTTAGGTATCAATTCTGAAATCTACGTTAATATGGTCATAGAAATTAGCCCGTTTAGAAATAATGCAAGGTAAAGTGATCCTTTGTAGTCATTTATCAAGAATGAAATGCGTTTTTTGAATGTATTTCATATTAACTGTAACTCTTGTTATATTTTATTATAAGGGTGACGTTTAGAGCATTAAAAGGGTTTATATCATTTTCTTGACGTTTTTACCAGAATATTCGTTTAAAATCTGTCATAAATTTAAAACAATAAACTTAAATGTAGGTACACTACTACTACTTAGGCAGTACATACGGTTATAAAATAATTACATAGTGAAAAAATATAATAAAAGAATAACATTTTTCGTTGTTGTAAACTATAATATTATTTTCGTAAAAGAGGTGAGGCAGTAAATGTCCTAACACACACGACACACGTACGAAGAATATAGCAAAACGTGACTTGAAAATATATAATACTAATAACTATGTAAATGTGAATAGAATAGGTAATATAATATACATATATATATTATCACTGTAAAAGATTAACGAAAAAAAAAAAAAACATTAACTTAATAATACTGATGGAATTGTGTTTGAAAATGGATATATTATAATAATTGTGCAAACGTAATTATTATGATAATGTTTATTAATTTTAGGCAAAAATCGTTTGTATTTAATTGCGAATATATTTAAATTATAAAACAAAAGAGTAGGTACCAATATAAATAATTATATTTAATCTGTTTACGGCGCGTTAACATTTACACGTAAATTTTCAATGAAACGCTTCGTTATTGAGATCATTAAAAATTAATTTAGTTTATTAAATTAAATTTTTTTAAAGTTATATAATTTTTACTGTTACTAATAAACGACCATTACGAAATATAATTTTACATCAAGTGTACATATCAACGCTTTTTTCACTGCATGAATTGTTTCTTTAAACATTAAAAATGGTTATAAATGTATAATATAATAAAAGATATTTAGTATAATGGAATGAAAAAAAAAAAAAAAAATATTATATTTTGTTTTGTTTTGTTTTAATTAACAAGTCCCCCAAGATATTCCAAGGATATTTTTCACGTCGTTTTATTTATTCTCTTTGTGCAAAATGCATATAATAAGCATTCACCTTGTATTGTTTTTCTCTCTTTTCCGCTGGCTGACTGTCTCTCTCAATGCCTGTCGCGAATATACACGCACTCAGCTCTTCTCTCACTGATTCCAGTTTTGTCCGCAGGGTCGGGTCCCGCGTGTATTAACACCACTACACCTCCCGTCAACGACCCTATACCAAAAAACCAAATTCCAAGCCCCTGAAGGGTTAATTGGCCATGCCATTAGCGAGGTGTACCCAGCCGGGATCCCAGTTGTTTATATCATTTAACAAGCGACAATTTATAACTGCCAGTGTGGTGCAACTTGCACGTACATTATACTCAGTTACTGGTAAATGCATATGTATAATCATATATGTGTCAGACAGCCTGGCGACCAATAACATTAAACAGCCGGAAAGAGAGAGAGAGAGAGAGAGAGAAAGGGAAAAAACAATACTCTTAATAAATGTGAACCATTTACCAATTATTGCTGCAAGTCATAAAATCTTTGAACGATATCTCTCAAGAGACCAATATATAATATTACAAAGGTCCCATATCAAATTGATCACCGTCATAATATTCTAACAAGGTAATTTTAAAAGCGCTTGTCTAAAAGTCTTACGAAAATATTACCAGGACAATATTTTATGTAATGTACTAACAGTAATTATACGCAATTTCAATTAACATTTATCTTGAATATTTATCTAATCGAAAGTATAAAAGCTATGAGACAATAAATTGACATTAATATTTACAAAAAGTAATTTCTTTTGTACCTACATTAATATCAGTCCGAAATTATCGAATTTTTAATCATGAATATATAAATAATATTAAATTCAATTTGATCTTGTGGTTATTTTAAGAATACGAAAGATGAATATTTATTAAGTTTATGTGTATGTAAATATTATAATACAATTTTTATAAAATGAAAGTATTAAAAGTTTATTATTTTTGAAGTCAACGAATTTTAGTTTATCCCGGTTAAATAAATGAATTTGCTTAGATAATAATTCCACAGTCGTTCACTATTTCAATTCGGCTATTTTTATTTGCATTACTACCTACTACTATACTACTAGGTAATATCCACATTTTTTCAAATGGTATTATATAGGTACCTTAATTTGTTTTCTTAGTGTCATAACATCTAATTTGAAGTCATATTGCCTCTTTCTAAAATAATCATTATATTAATTCCATAAGATAATCACTCTAGAGAAATATTATAATGCGTTTTTTGAATGTTATAAAATAAAATAAAATGGTTTGTGTACACTTAAATTAATCAACTGTTTTTGTTTGCATAAATGCGTACTTATATAATTCCTTCGGTTATTAATGTAAGTAATTTACATTTATTTAAAAATATGCAGTAAAAATGTACTTTATTCAAATAATTAATTATTTTTAAAAATATTTTTATAAAATCATTTATTTGTCGATCGTCCATTTTTGACTTAAAGGATTTACATAAAAAAATTTAATAAATAAAATAAAATAAAAATGTGGAAGATTTCGTTCGGGATTAAATATTATACTTTACTATTAAAATTATCGCTGTCTTACAATTAACATTATTTTATTTACAAATTTCTTTGAAATAATTTGAGAGGAAGACTTTTAAGAATTTATCAGTTCAAAATATTTTCCGCGCCAATAATTACACTTAAGTACTTTGTCGTTATGCGCAATTTTTGAGTGAGTATAGAGACTATCGGAAAACTTACTTACTTGGAAGATTATCGGTTTTCGAAATTGATTAATGTGACAATCGTATATAAACATTAATAATCAGTTCAGTATTGACGTAAAAATATATTTTCTCATATATAAAATAAATACCTACATATAATACCAATACCTATATTTATAGTATTACACAGGTCGGGTCTTCTGGTTTTCTGTAAATCTCATTCCGCGCCATAGCTTGATCGTCATGACTGACACGAAGTGACCCCTCACGACCTTAACTCGTTAACAATATACACGTGAAACGCACACGGGATTCAGAACTCGGGAAGGGACAGACGGAAAGTCCGGTACATAGGATGGACGTATTGCTACCGATAACAGTTTCTCATCGTCAGGTGCAAAGCTATCCGATTCGAAGCCCCGTGTGCGAGCAAAGCTTTTTAACGAAACGGACGGCCAAATTGCCGAGCCTAGCGAAACGGGTAATCCCTTCGTGTCGTGTTCGACGACTGTAAGCCTTACAAATCATAGCGTTAGCTCACCGACAAATAAATAAAGCCGCCCAGACGCAAAACGGATTTGGCATCACTATAATGCTACTACAATATACATTTTCTATCTTGGACCGTGTAGAAAACGATTTTTTCCAATTTAATAGTAATCGATTCTGCGACATTCGTGACACGACGAGAACAAAAAATAAATCATTATTACATTAATGTTACTGACTACTGTGGTAGGTAATGTAAATTTTTGGTATTTATACGCATCATCTTAATGTATATTAATCAACACTATACTGTTCTAAAACGTACCTAATTCGATGTGAAATAATAACGACAAAACGTTTAGAATTCAAGAATATGTATTCTATTTTTACAATAATGTGTACAATTTTTAATCATAAACACGAGTTGTATGGCGAATTTTCATTTCAACTTACGAATTATTAATACAATAATTAACGTAACCTTGTCAATATTTACAATATTATTTATTATAATCACAGATATAATATTATAAATATATACGCATCATTATACCATGTGAATATGTGATACAACCTACAATGGAAAGTTGTCACCGTCTACGATACAATATTTAATTAAAAACATTTTAATATTAACTCGAATGTGTGGTTATCATTGTTACAATATTATAATAATATAATCTAATATTTAATTATAAAGCCTAAATATTTAATAATTGTTATTGTAATTTATCAATTTTTTTTATAAAATATTATTTTAACGGTTCAATAAACGATTATTAAATAGCTCGAACTATACTTTAAAATTATTATGATTTTCGATACACTGATTGTATATTTTACATTCGATACGTTTTAAATTGGTACATTTTAATTTGTTGAAATTGAAATTTATTATCCTATTAATTTCCATATATTTTAATATTTATAAGTGATTGTTTAATAATATAACTATTATCTACTTTAATTATGTGTAAGTCGATTGATGATTATAGTACAACATGAACAAGCCAGGTCGTCATAACTAGTAAAGATGTAAAAAAAATATAATTAAATATATTAAATTGTCTTACCTTGCCTACGCCGGTGAGTTCTTTACCAGCAATGCGTCGCTGTAGCAATGCCGGGAGTGGTGGCGAGTGTTTGTGCAGGCCGCTGGAAAACCCATATGGAATAGTCGCAGAATCTTCCCCTTGAGATCCTCGTCTTTTTCTCCGGTGTGGAGAACCATTTAAGTTCAATTTTTGGGATGCCCTGTTGTAGATCAAAAATAATATGTTAAGTAAATATAATATAAAAAAATAATATAAAATGATAACACGTAAACTGCGACAGTGATAATCAAGCGTTGTTATTAGCTATATCAATTATATTTTATTAAAATACAATAATATTATTGATAATTTTATAAACATCGAAAATAATTAAATTATAAGTATAACCATTGCGAAACGAGTTAGGAGAAATATTAAATTTTCGAGTAAAAATAAATTTCAACATACAATTCTATCAACTACCTAAATACGTCTATATTATCAATATGTCTATGCATAAAATACATACAAAAGCTTTTTAATATTTATGATTTATAAAAAAAATAAAACATACAAGAAATTAATAACAATTATTTATTATAATTATTTGACCATTAAGTAGAAAATTCAATATCATACTATTAATTATTAAAATATACTGCAAGGAATATTTGGGGCGTAACTATATATCAAAGAAATAAAAATTTCATTCTTTCTAAATTTAGAAAAGTTGAAAACACTAAATAAAATGTGCCTAATAATAGAATAATGTTACAATTTTACTTTTAAATATTTTAATTAATAAATGATATTTACTAGTCTGTAATATAATAATAATAAATTAATAACGAATTATAATTTCTGCCTCGTATATAGATAGTATATTAAAAGGCGACTAATAATTTTTCAAACCTATATTTGAGTTTCATCTCGTAAATATAATTTGCGGCATTATATAATAAAAATTTGATCCTGTAAACGCATTAAGAATATGGTTTAGCACTTATGATCCCTAACCTGAGGACGACGCTAAATGGAAACGTGAAATGCTACCCAATCGTATATTATAACAATGTAAGTATAATGTTAAATGGTCGATGAATGCGGATGACAAGCATAATAAGATCTTTAAAATGTTACTGCGAAAAAAAAACTTTCACTATTGTTAGCAGTTTTCCGAACATGCTTTTCTTTCCATAACACATAGAAAGTATCGTTTTCATCCAGAAAACTACCCCATACAGCAATAACCTAACCCCAGGGAAACACAACCGGTAAGTGCATTGTATTATTCTCTTCGAGTGTATTTTTTTACGATTTCAACAAGTTTTATTCGAAAACCTTCCGGTTCATTGAATCGTTTAATTGGGAAATACGATGAATTGTCGCCAGCTATTTAAAATTTATGTGCATGCAATCCGTTTCCTATAAATCTTTTATTATTTTGAAAGAGAACGTAAATACAATAATTTATTGCATTGCAATAGATGGAAAACAAGGCAAATAAACGTAAAAAAATTTGCAAAAACGTATAATATAATAAAATACACCTATACGCTATACGCTATACAACATTTAAATATACTACCTACTTATATTCTAATAAATTTGATATTATGACAGATTACTTGGAGAATTAAATTTATCAAACATAAATAACAATCGGATATCTATAACAAACAAACATTTTAGAATTGATAACAGAGCAGTAACAGACCCGACCGACCGACCATTAGCCATTAGGTAATAAATATCCATAACAGACCCGACACTCGACTACTAGGTACTTATAAGTTGTAAACATTTTTATTTTTAAATAAAAATTAGTAAGTAATTTTAACTCTCTATTAAACATTACTTAATATTATTAAATGTAATAGGTACTTAAAATATATCAAACGTACCTTGTAAGTACCTTATAAAACAGCATTGATTTTATTTAAATCAGACTTGTTATTTTCAATATTAATTTGTGTTATGGAAATCTTTTAATTTATTTTTCAGCAATTAACAATAAATTTAAATTGTTTTAATTTCCTCTTAAATTGGTTATTAGAACTATTGGATAATATTTTATCCAATTTTGTTCCATATATTGATGCCTTTCAATATTTTTCATGGCTAATAGAATTATATTTTTCTTTGGTTCTGCAGTAATATTGACATTTCTGTATTATTAGGATCTTTAGAAATATAATTTTAAATTGACGGATTTTTAAATAAATAGTGAATTTTTCTATAATATTGTCTACTTTATTTCTTATCACAAAGCGCTTCATAAAATAAAAAAAATTTTATAATCCAAATAAGTATATCTATAATGTCAATATTTATTAATGAGTATTTGCTCAAAAAGTATTATGTACATTTTTAACAAATTTTCTGGGGAAATAAAAATGTGTTAGGTATCAATATCCAATTGTTCAGGTCTTTTATCAATACTCGACTAGTCTGACCACAGACATATAATATTGTATTTTATATCTGTGAGTCTGACTAATAATATGAATTTGATAGTGATAAACTGATAACTGATAATATTTAGACACCTATAATACAGGTATACCACATAGGTACAATCCACTATTATACACATATGATTATCATAGTAATGATATATTTTTTCTAATATCATTGTAAATCGAAAATAAATTAACAATTCTTATTATTTATTTCAAAATATTATGACATAAATTAATTGTTTATTTTAAATCGATTTTATGTACGAGTATTATGAAAAAAATATGTAATTAATATATTTCTTTAATAAATTAACACAAATTGTAGTTTTATTTTGTGTACATCAACTATCATTTATTAAAATTCCATTAAATTAAATATCATCAGCTTAGTGTAATAAACTTACAAAATTAAAAAAAACCACAATTTATTTTTAAATTTATACATTACAAATATTAATAATTATTATTACTCCTAGTGTACATACTAAGAATACCTTTACTACATAATGAAACATATAATAACATTTAATTCATAAATGTTTCATTAAAACTATATAATATTATGTTCTCATGTTCTTTGTCATTGTTGAACAACACTAGTTTTTGACTTTTGCTCCAACTTTGGCCTTCGTTATTAAATTCCACAAACTTTAATGGAATTACACGATAAATATTAATTATCATTGCACTTGCCTTTATTTTTCTTAATTACACGACCAAGAAGATCCAGCAATAATGTTCTATTATAGGAGTTTCTGATAACAAAATTCAGCTGTTGTATAATATGAATAGGTGTAATATTATGTCGTTAACCTGCTATCCCTTATTATAATTATAATTATTATTATTATTATTATTATTATTATTATTATTATTATTATTATCACCCTCGTGGGAATTTTGAGTTGTATTACAACGACCAATTACATATATAATAATATTGTAATAAATCATACCTATAATACGCACAGTTAACATCAAAACTGTGCGATTACCCATTTCTTTTCCATTGTCTTACTGACGTCAATAAAATCTTAATTATATTAGTTTTATAGCAAATTAAAATTTATTACAGTGGTTTTAAGTAAGCACAAATAATTTTATTGCGAAATAAAATTATGTACGTATCTCGTTTTATCGTAGATATGTAAATTTACTTTTAATTTAAAAAACAAAAAAGGATTTGGCAACAAATATAAATAAATAAACTACCCTCGATAGATACGAGTAAATTATGTTGTAAATATATTTTCAATAAATTCACGCAAAAAAAAAAACGCCTTAAATTTATGTTTGCTTTAAATATATAGGTACCATAAATAACTCCAAACATTTCCTGAAATTCAACTTTTTTTTCAGTTATAATCAAAACGAATTATTTGTTTATTTAATTAAAATTTGATTTGCATATTACTAAAAATGTGTTTATATGTGTTTACTCGTATGTATATATATACGAGTATATTATTTATTGCAACTGCGCTTAAACCTTAAACAATCAAATTTATTTATGGAGTAGTGAATTTTATAATAAAAAAAAAAAACACAAATATTTATAGGTAAAAAAAACGAAAAAATATTATTTATTTAAATTTTAAAATGAATTTTTTATCGCAAACATAATTTTATTATACAGCTAATAATCGCTATTCTATTATTTATTTATTTAATTCTTCTAAGAACATAATAAGCTTCATTAAACACGTTCATGTCATGAAATATACATCAGTAACCGAACACTTATGCTACAGTTTTCTGTGATATAATCTTAATGTAGAACACATACTAAAAGATGATGTACGTAAGTATACGTATAATGAGATCATTTTCTTTTTAGCTTTTAGTTTTTACGACATACGTGTAAACATATCAATATTCATTAGGAAAATGAGAAACATTTCAAACGATACCCCCTTAATAATGAAAATAATGACTTAACATAAAATTGGTCTATTTAAGTATGAAAATGAAAGGAAAAAATAATGGTTTATTAAATTCAAAATGGTTTCGTCCTGTTTATATTTTAATCAACTCCATAATAATTATAAAGTAAACTTCTCGCTGTTTCTGCAGAACTAACAAGAATTAAGTAGGTATTAAAAACTATAGTATAATATTATATACTATATATATATATATTATATATATATACTAATAATAATCTATATATTAAAATAATTAATTTTTATAGAAGTAACCCTTTTAATAAACGAAAAGTTCTTTCGTTACTGCAGTGTTATACTATATAGAAATAATAGTATTCACTAATTTAAAAATTGTGTAACCTTTTTTTGACGTAATAATTTTAAATTATTAATTCTAAAATGTTTATAATCCTATATTTTTTCAATTTAATTTTTATTATTTAAAGAAATGAAAATACCTACAGGCCATAATATTCCTCGAGACTATATTTTATCTATATCATTTTTATTTCAATTTTTGTGAATACTTTAGTATATATATTATCAACTCTATACCCTCGATTTCATTAATTAAAATTGATGATTGATAAATAATTATTCACCCATAATATTATTATCCATAATACTGATCGTAGCACAAAAAATAAAGTTTATATCTTTTAATTACGATCAGTATAGAACTATGGACAGTTAATTATTTTTAACTATCTATGTATAGTAATTATGGATATTTCAGCTAATTACATAAATGATTTTTACCTGAGAAAATTTTCATTTCTGAAATTCGAACCAAAATATTAAAAAAAAAAAAAAATGTTATTATTTAATCTCTTGCGCAATATGCATTAAACATTGAACAATGATGGCTATTTGTAAACTGTTAAAAAAAAAAAAGAAAAAAAACGTAATCGTGACCAATCCGGCGCTCAGATTATAATGGAAAGATTTTCATCGGAGACGAAACAAAAAGAAAAAAAAGCCTTTCGACGACACGTGTGAGCTCAGTCACATGGTGTCCGAAAGTTTTCTTATTACACCGGCGTGGGGGAAAAACTTTGCCGTTTTCCTCTCATAACATATATACTCGGAAATCATTAGTCGGCCCCGACGAAATGAAAATGAAAATGAAAATGAAAATATATATATATACGTGTATATATAAAGTAAAACGTCCCTCGAAGAAAAAGAAAAAGTGCCCCCCCGACGGGGTTTAATTTCATTAACGCATAATATCTCCGCGGTGGGGCACGCGCTCGTATACAGCTGCAACAGAAGGCGCCGCCGTTCATTACCGCGAAGAAAACGTTCACGTGTGCCCACGCATCGCCACCGCTGCGGTGTAGTGGCGTGGGGTGACGTCACGATACCGAAACCCGATCACGTCCAATACCGTACACATATATAAGGGTAGAAGGTTGTCGTGCCGGTCACGTCTTCCTTTATCCCTTTGCTATCCTGCTGTCCCCACCCCCCGTCAACCGTGGCACTACTATTCCGTTCTGTATATACCTCCATCGGCGAACCGCCGAACCTTGGCGTACTCTTTTTTATTTTTCCTTTTTTCCTTTTCCTTTTTTCCGTTTTTTTTTTTTTTTTTTTTTTACCTCCACTATACTCTCTACTTTTAACTTTGACAGCCGTCCCTCCCCTTACCGCCACCGCGAACATGTTTTGAATATTTCACCCTCCTTCCCCGTGTATAATAGCTTCGAAGAAACCTCAATTTCTTCTCTATACTACCCCTACCTGTACACATCTACGCCACTGTCTCATTCCGCCTTCCCCTTCTTTTGTATACGAGACATATTTATGTGTACGTGTGTGTGTGTGTGTGTGTCTGTATTTTATTATTCTTCGCGTCCGACGTAATAACATGGTAAAAAAAAAAAAAAATGTGTCCTGGGATATATGAATTCCACACATTACAAGAAAAAAAAGTCGACGTTACAGTTAGAAGTTTTATATTTTCCCCGTATATACAATTATATTGTACAAAATACGTATAGAAAATAACAATTTTTTTTCCCCGAAAACATTTTCAATTTTGCGAACATCACATTAGTACAATATTAATATGGTATACCCTACACGTATGTTATTATATTTACGTATATATAGTTAAGTATAATATAAGTTATAATTTATCGTATGCAAATCTAACTTTGTATTCTTATATCAAATTCTAATATCGAAATGGAACGTGTTTTATGCGAAAATCTGTATTTTTCGACGGTCGTTATTACAGCACATTGTATACTAACTATATAAATATATACATACCTATAATATAATATAGCAATCGATACGAGTTACGGTTATATTTTCGTACAAATCGACTACAAATATTGCTGTTGAGTATATCCCGAGAAGAACGGTGAAGAACTCTAACGATTGTCATTTAAATATCGTGTGTTATACTCGTATAATGTGTAACGTTTCTCGGTGATTCGTGATGAAAAAAAAAAGAAAAAGAAAAGAACAACAAAACGTCTTCGAAAACAAATCTTATCGAACAGCGTTCATAACGGAAAAATAACATTATCGTTTCTTTAATTTCCACTAAACCTCGTCATAATATTATACATCTGAAATTTCTAATATTATACTTTATTTAACGTATCTACCTTTTTAATTTAAAATTTTTTTTTTTAATATAACCGTATCACTAATTAATATTATAATATTATACGTAACGTTTGTTGTGTTGGTCATAAGTCATAACCTTAAGTCGTATTTTGGATGATAATAATTATATAATATTTTACGTCTTAGGGTTATTCCCTCTACACGCAATATACTTGTATGTATATTTCCGACAAGATAGAAAAATGGATGAAATAAACCATTAAGGAAATTGATCAAAACACAAATCTAGTAGAAAGCCAAGATATCAATACAAAAAGAAAACATGAACGCGATATTCAGAAACTGTACAATATACGAGTAAGTATACCTTGGCCGTACATAATTTATGTACAAAACGAACAAAATAAGAATAAACATAATATATAATAGATGACCATAATATAAAACATACGTAACAAAACATATTTAAATTTATTATAGCATTCACGAAAATGTAAATATGAAAATGATTAGTTTTGGGGTTCCGACTTATTTTTAATCAAAATAATATACCTACCCATTCAGACAAATAGTTATAACAAGTCAATATTGTCAAATAACATAATACTCGTATTATAAAAGAATACATAATATTTAATATAAATACGAGGAAAACTTGATATTTTACAAAAAAAAAATTTCTTACGATTTATTTTGGAGAATAAATTAATTTCCGCATATTATGCATATTTTTGTATAAAATTGAGTTAAATTTTCCCAGTTTATACTCGTATACAAGAAACAACTTTTTACACATTTGTTTAAAATAAGTTGAATAAAATATAATAATAAAACGTTTGATTTTATAGCTATTGCATAGGTACCTATTTTTTTATAAATGTTAATTTGTTAAAATTAATTCCACTCAAATATTGATTTGATTTAATGGCATTGTATTATAATAATATGTATAATATAAACCCTCCCTATTATAACTACTAGTGGTTGATCTCAATTAGACAATAACGGTCGATTTTTCCTGCGTTGGATGTCTGCCTTTGTAAATGGTTATTTTTTAAAAATTACTTGTATGTAAAATTTAAATAAGTATGTCCTGAATCCTGACAACATAATTCCCAAGAACAATTTTCATGTATAAATGTTTCCGCGTTTCTCACTTTTTCAAGCACTTAACTTCAACCATAGGTCCATTTTTACTTATAAAACCCCATTTATTATTGCGCTTTTACCTTTTTATGGGTTTTTTGATTAACGACAGTTTTCATTTTTGCGATGTTCGTATATAGTAGGTATAAGGCTACGTACGAGTCAGTGCTATTTTTCATTTCACTACAGTTATCTGGTAAAACAAAAGTATATGATGATATATATAAATTAGTTACCTCGAAATGAAACTTTTATACTCGGAGTTCTAAATTATTATTCTGGTCCGTTATAACAGCCGTGTAATGATCAGTGTTTATATTAAATCGAATCTAGATATATTCGAATTGTATTCTATATTTAAATTTTGTTTTTTGTACATTTTATTACATTGTAATAATTATTTATATTGAATGAAATTAGTTTTGGATGTTTTATATAACTCGTAAAAAATTAACCGTAACAATTATTGAATTCATAAAGAAATCAGTTGTTTTTCAGTACCATTCAAATTAAAATAACCTAACCTATGCGGGCTATAATACGAATATATTTAAAATATTTATTCAATAACGGATTTTATCTCGCACAGTTGACTGTGTTAAACTTTCAAATGAATATAATTCAATTATGATATAATATTATTATATTAGACTTATTATCATAATAATATTGTTACCGTAAATTTGCTTTAATTATATTACTATAATATACCGTATTATTAGTACCTATACAAAATATTGATTGTTACATTTATCATTTTAAATTCTGAGATAAACATGTACAACGTCCTTATCATTATGACAATATATTGGCAATAAAAGGTTACCGAATATAATATTATACTCGTATAGTCGTATAATTATATAGAATTAGGTCAAAATAATTAAGTTCCAAACAATAATAACTATAGACAGATATAGGTCCTTTTGAAAACGCTTCAAATAATTTAATCCAGCAATGAAAGGGTTTTAAATAGTAATAATTAATTACAAGGATATATGTAGTATAGTATATATTGTATAAAGTGTCTTATACGGGTTAACTATACGTTTCTCGTCACTGTTTAAACTCGTTTACCCTCCCTCTTTGAACCCGAAGTTTGCTGCTTAAATAAAACGTAGTTATGGCTTTACTCGATACTCGGATGTAAAATTAATGAAATTAGTTATTAAATTTGCTTTAAGGTGAAACCCAACAAAGAGAATAATATTTCATTAAGATTAAATGCGATTCGTTTGGGCAAACAACATTAGGTTATTGAACAATAAAAAAGATATTGGCGAGAAGAGAACCGAAAAATAGTTTTAAAAGCTACAATAGCGTGACAGTCTCTAGGTTGTCATGAGTGAAATGTGAGGTGTTCGATAAAAATAATAAACGACATATAATATACCGCAATTTTATTATGAGTACCAAACAACGGCAGCAGTAGATGGGGTAAGTCACTATAATTTACTATATTATTTTACCCACAATATAAGGTGTTCCCAAAATATATCGTTTGTTCGGAAATTAATAAAAATTAACTCCGGTTTGAAGTTTTGAAAATACATGTAGGTACATGCAGTGTATGTGTACACACTACATATACTCAATACTCGTATTACATAAACTTTTATTATTTGGTAAATACCTACCTGTATACACAGTAAACAATAATATTATGTAGATAATATTATTAACATCAATTATATAAGAATATTTCAAATATTTATGAACTCAACAAAATAATTACGAATATGAAAATTTTTGTTTTATTTGTTTAAACTTTAAAATATAAAATTTAGTGTATTAATTGGCTATATTTTTTTTTTTTTTTTTAATTTAATTTAAAAGCAAATAATATTCGAAATGACAGATCGGTAAAAGCCGTCAAATCGACACCCCCTGTATATTATATTGTATAAATTTTTCGGTGCTATATATACACTGAAATATTCGTTCCACCTGCTGCTCCGGATCTAACGTCATCGTCATCCTTTAAACGAGCTTACTGTTTATTATTGCTATTACTATTATTATTATTATTATCATCATACGTCTCGCACTCTCTCGACGGGGGTGGATGTATGATGGCATTTTTCAGATTCAACGATGTAAAACGATGTTTCAGTATTTTTTATTATTATTATTATTTATTTTTTGCTATGTTGTATTCCCACGTACGGGAGAACGAGGGGTTTTCGCCTTGTTGTTCTTTCTCTCGTCTTTATGGCCGAAAATCGTTTTCTCCCCATAAGCTGTTTTACGGGGCCAGAAAGGCGTCTCGTCGCGTATATATTATTATATATATATACGCGAGTTCCGCGCCGGCACAACGAACGATATTTCCTCGGACGCATAAGCCACGTGTCACATTTTTATTATAATGTAACACATCGGAGCACTTTAAAATAGAAAGCCCATTGTGTTTCTTTACGACGGCCGCCGATCCGCGTGACTGGAATTTATATTCCCGATCCGGATCCCTTCGCCCTGCGTCACTAACCGTTTTATACGCCGATCCCCATTAAAGTGCGGTATATAATTATACATATATATATATAAGTATAATATTGAATTAAATTGAAACCCGTTTTTATGCGAACCGCAAAGAACCATAAAATCGGCCGGCGCGTATATAGGTCCCGAAGATTTTATTCGTATATATATTAACATTATAATAATAATATTATTATTATTATTATTATTATTATTATTATTATTATTATTATTATTATTATTATTATTATTATTATTATTATTATTATTATTATTATTATT